>BMAU01005347.1:0-40818 GCA_019973935.1 Trichonephila clavipes | reverse complement strand
AAAGGTATAAAGGGGCCCGGGCCGGCTAGTCAGTTAGTCAGATCTCAGCTTTCATGCAATTGATACCTCTCTGCTTGAGAGAGAGACGATTGCATAGTGCGTGTGTTATTGCTTTTATTGAGTTATTATTTTCGTGCTGAGTGTTTACTATTGTTTTTGTTAGTGTATTGCATCTGTGTTATCAGTATTTTCATCGATTGTACGTGACTTTCTCGAACTGTTCTACAATTTGTGGAGGACTGTTTTGGCAAAGAATAAAATTGTTTTGGATCCCGCTCTTCGGCTTCAATCATTTCGAACCCCCGAAAACGAAACAATAGATTCACTCATATTAATTATTATAATTATATTTGTTAAAAGTTTAAGTTGAACATCTTAATAAAGTCATATTAAGATAATGTTTGATCCTAGTTCTTTCGCTAACCCTACACCTCTAGCTCACGCAGATACTTCGAGGGATGTACTTCCAAGGGGAGGTACATCACAAGCTATCAAATTTACTATGAAATAAAAATAAAATAGTATTATTTTCCCTCAAGGAAAATAACCCAATCCTAATAGTTTCCAATAATTTAAATCTGCTGATCTTATTTAGAATTTAAATAAAATTTTAAAACTTTCTATGATTTTAATAACACTGTTAAAACAACAATCAATTCAGATGAATTTATCATCATAATTTGAAAAAAGCAATAACAATTTTACAGAAAATTGTTTTAAAATTTTTCAAAATGCTAGACATTCAAAAGCATTTTCACATGGAGAGTTCACAAAAACAGTTCTGTAAAAAAAATCCAAGGTTGTGGGCCCCAGTTGCTGAATGGTACTTATCACTGCAACTTATTCATTATCCAAGAATTTTTCAAGCGAATGAAACAAAATCGATCAATTCTATCAATGAAAACAAAAATTTTATTTTTAACGAAATACTTAAAAGTTATTGCAGAGAAATCTAGACTTGAGCAATGTCAGCCTTACCATGAAATTATTGCTCCAGAAAGCAAATTTAATAGCACATTACCTGAAAAAGTTGACAGTAAAAATTTTATTAATAGTAAATCTAAAAGATGTGTTATAAAGTCTCAAACTGTTTTTGTTGTGAATAACATAGCCCTGACATAATTAATTATTACACAAAATTTAAAAGGTTACAAGAGTAGAAAATAAATAAAAATATGAAAGCAATTTTATGTAATAGAAAGCTTTAATATAAAAACCAATAACAAAAACTGCTGGATGTTTGACACTGAAGAGATAGCACACATTGTTTTTTGGGGGGACAGAGAAGTTTTAATGATTTTAAATCTTTGTAATACTAAAATGTCTGTAACAGTTAATGGGGTAACTTGACTCATAAAAGGAATCAGTAATGTTAATATATTTTTCTTAAAGCTAATAGGAGAGTAAAGTTTGTAAATTTATGAAATGTAATGAACTTGCCAGACATGAAACATAATTTAATAGCATGACCTATTTCCTTTAAAGATGTATTCTGTAAGGAAGGTAGAAAAATGTGTACTGCTTATAAGGAAAATGAGTTTTATTGTTACCCAAATTACTCCCTTAGAAACAAAGTTATGGCTTATCAGCTTCCAGTAGTGAGGATTTAGAACTATAGTTTAAAAAACATACATGAAATATATTTGCCGACAAAAAATCTACATTTCTTTAGAGGTGATTAAGTGGTCGTGGCCGAAAAAATAAAAGACTTGACTGTGATCACATTTAATTGAGCATGCTCCTCATACAGTGCCAAAATACAAGAGAAGGAATTATTCAAACATCAAGTTTCTATATACAGGGAACAGGGGAAAACGCATTTAAAAAAATAAAACAGTCACGTGTTTAGGCCAAGGATTATTTATAGAAATGACATTGTTTATGGAATGGTTTTGAGGAAGAAGCATAATGTGATGTCTTTGATTTAGAACAATCACATAAAAATATAAGAAAACACTTTACGTTACTTGAAAAAAAATCAATCTGAAAAACAATTGAAGTTTTTTGGTTTCTACAGCCAACATAGGTGTCAAAAAATAAACTAGAAATAAATTTTACATGCATTCGACAAAGGGAATGATGTTTGGTTATGCAATGCAAAGTCCTTATCGTATTTGGATACTTAGAAAAAAATAGAGAATAAAAAATGTGACTTCTGAACAAAACCTTAAGCACAATGAAGCAGTACAGGACACCAAAAGTTCAAAAAATAGAAATTCCGGTTATTACCTTTCTTATTCTGAAACTGAACAAAGAGATAAAAACAGAAATATCCAAAGATATACAACCAAAAACTTTAGCTGAAGTAAAACAGGAAATTTCTAAAGATGTATAAAAATTGCAATCCCCTTAGGAAAGTTACATAAGTATAAGAGAATCAGTACCAAGTAGAGACAAATCCAGAATTGATATCAAAGTTGAGGGGTCCAGTTCTTAATTTAGATAAAGAAAAATGTTACATCATACTGCAAAGCTAATATTATCTTACCCAACCCTTTTATATTTCAAAGGGGGAAACATTTCAAGAGCAATTAAATAAACTAAAGTGAAGGGATAAAATTGAAAGATGCATGTGAAATAAATGTTAATAATATAGATGCATAACATGCTTTAAATTTATCCACCAAATTATAATTCAACAATAAAATTTCCAGAAGTGAAGAATTGGATAACTGTTATACAAGATGAAATCAATATAGAAAAGTACAGGAATTAATCCAAACTCGACAATGTATGAGTATTAGATATAATAAACAGATCTTCATACTAAAAGAGATGAAAATGATAAAAGTTTTTAGGTATAAAGCAAGACGAGTAGCACAGAGTTTCAATCAACAAAAGGCCAGAGGACACTATGAAGATGTGTGTAATTCTGTTAATTTATCAGTAACTGAAATGTTTTTCTCAGCTTTAGTTAACTTAAAGAAATGGAAACACAGTCAAATCAACATCAAATGTGCTTATTAGCCACACTTAAGGTGGCTATTTTTAAAAAAACCAGAAGGATTTGTTGATAAATAGGCTAAATCATATCTGCTTAGTTAAATGCATACTATATGGATTTCACCAAAGAGGTCCTGAATGATTTTATAAAATTCATTTGTTTCAGAAGATCAAAACTTTCAAACATTTGATTTAGGTAACAGTGTTTATGTGCATCACAAAGATATAGTTACTTTTAAATGAACATAATAAAGTAATTTTGAACATATTACAGAAATAATAAAACTTTTAAGTGAAAAAATTCATTTAAAAGCTACTAAGCAACATCTAACAGCTACTCACATAGGAAATCACACAGGATATATTGCATTTAAAGGTTATTTGGATAAGTTAGTTGTACTAGGAATAAAAACCCAGAATTATTGTGTATTGATGAGCTGAAAAGAAATTTTAACAGCAGATGCTAGTTATGCATCGAGACCCACAACAGTCTATGGGAGGGAATGATATTTAAAAATAAATTCAAAATAAGTTTTCACTATACTATCCACCAGCAAGTTCTATGTGCAAAATTCAGAACAGGGGTGTTTGTGGGACCCCAAAAAATCCCCTGAAACTTTTACGGACTTACTACCGACATTTTGGAGTTTCGAGAAGGGGGGGGGAGAAACGAAAAATTACACACAATTATGAAGTATTGAATGACCTAATTATAAAAGTTCAATGAATTACTTTTTTTGCAAAATTAATAACCATAAATTTTCAAACATATAAACTACTACATTTTATGTAAATATTTACCCAGCAAACAAAATTACCCAGATCAAAATAAATAATTCATTATTATTCCTACTTCCTTTTGAACGACGATCCCCGGAATTTCTGGGTATCGAAGTTCAAAATCCCTGGAGTACAAACACCCCTGGAACAAGCAATTTCAAAGAAATATCAGGAGAGGTAAACCAAATCATAAATATTACAGTTGCATGTGACATGCATAGAGGACAATTAAAAAATATATATAAATAATGTTAATAACATGATACTCTTAATGTATAACATATGTTGGCAAAAATAAGCTACATCATTAGCAAGGTTTGCAAATTGCCTAGAAGAGATACAGCTTTTTTAAAATGAACCCTGTTCTAATCATTTCAAAAAGAATTGCAAGTGATATAGAATGTATGTGTGTGGTTAACAATTTTCTTACTGATATATTACATTTAGATGATCTTAATAAAAAATGCAAGGCTGAGGAAACACAATTGAGTTATATTTAGACTGATAAAAAGCATGAATGTAACATATTTTTTGCTAGATATATTGAATTTGAAAGATTCAATAATTTTCCAAAACTTCACTCTTATGAACGAATCAACAATTCTTAAAAACTTATTGGAACTTAAAACTATGAATTTTCGAAATTTTTCTAAGAATAGTTTTTCCAAACAAATTGAAAGAATTAAAAAAGAACTGAAAAGCTATTAAAAATTGTAAATTATCCAGATGTATTCCACATAAAGGATTTCAATAACCTCATTATTAGAATTGAATTATAAAATTTCGAAATTTAGACTACAGAACAGAAATGTAATCTTCTTTGGATACAAAATTTGAAGATATGCAAAAACATAAAAAAAAAAAATTGGAAAGCTATGTAATGTCAAAAGATAAGAGCATGTATACCATACTGAAAATTCAATATTAGAAGTAGGAAATAGTATGCCTGATGCTTCTGTTAAAAAGTTAGTAATCACATTAACCATTTTCACATCCATTTACTCTTGTGAAAGTCATTTTTATGTACAATTGCGTACTGTTAAAGATTAAAAGCAAACTAAAGAATGTGACTCAGGACTACGTAATATCTTGCAACTGACAACCTCTAACCAAGCTAATGCAAAAAATCTTGCACGCTTAACATTTAATTTATTTCAATTATAAGCATTATTAAAATTTTATATATTGAAGAAATATTGTATTGTAACTCTGTTTTACTTACAAGAAAAAAAAATTATACAGGTTCTAATAAAAATTATATTTTAATTAATTTTAGTTTTATAAAAAGTCCTACTCAACCTCCTTACACTAGTTAATATGATGGTTGCACTTTTAGAAAAAACGGAATAAGGACAGAAAATTAAGGATGCAGTTTTTTCCCCCTGGTTAAATATATATATATATATATCCTTATATCACCAAACATTCAATTAATCAAAAATACATAGTTAAGGTTGTTTGATGTAAAAAAAATGAAAAATTTTAGGACATTCAACAAAAAAAATCTGATGTGTACGAAGAATCATTAAAAAGCTATATACACTTCTAAAATTGCATTAAATCTCTCCTTAGCTATACCATTCCGAGCATGAGAACTTATTCAAAGGGATAATATTGCTTTCAGTTAGAAAAAATTTTTACAAAATTTTTAACCAAATTTAAAAATTATTTTGTGCATGCACTCAATTCTTCTCTTTTTAAAGATACAGAATTCCTAGAGGAGAAACAAGTCAATTGTGATTTAAATTGAGAAAAATAATTTGTCTACAAATTGTATACCTTGAATATATCCTGAAAATCAAATATCTTTATGTTTTTCAGATTAACTGTATAAACGAGATGAAATGGCCAGGAAACATTTCCCCTAGTGTGAGTCATATATAATGATAAAAATTGCATACCTCTAAAAGTCAAATATGCTACTGTAAATGCTGTTTATACTCCAGCAACAACAAAAAAAATTCACGTGATCAACTAAGAATTGAGAAAAAACTTTTTAAAGATAAAAAGTATATAAAAATTTAAATCATGTATGTCAATATTAACAAGATTAAGCTATAACAATCTATTTTGACTTAAAACCAGTAAAATAAGATAAAAAAATTTTCACCCCTTCTTAAAATTACAATTTTTGCATACACAACACATTTCATTCTACAAATAGTTAAATTTTTAAAACATCAGAAAAAAAAAGAGCTAATATAATTCCAAGGTAAAAAAAAAAAAAAAATATTCAAATATCTGTAAATGAAAAACATAATTATCTCATTTAGGAAATCATACATAAAGTTAATAATTTTATTTAAGTAAAAGTCTCAAAACTTACACTAAATGTATGTAAGCCAGCAGGATCTTCAAGAAGAACATTAAACCCAGCAGCCCAACTACCAACTCTACCCACGTCAATAGGACGTTCTGAAGCACAACTACTGCGATGCGAAGTATCACTCATACGATCCAAAGCCAACATGCTACTAGATGTTGAAGCCTTACCACTAGCCAGCTCACCATCAGAAACTGTACCAGCCTATAAAAAAATATAATTAAATGAATTATATTCTTCACAGAATTGCAGTGTGGCATTAGGTATATCAAACATCAGCATCTCATGCACATACTGAGGATTTAAAGTTTACTGCTTGTAATAGGTCCTATCCATCCTCAGGGGAAAAATATTTCTTAACCTGTTGTTGCCCTGTCCATCTCGAAGGGAAGGAAGAAGAGTTGCCAAAGCCCAAGATAGGTTGACCTTCTACACGATAGATGGCGACACCACCTATTTCCACCTCCACAATTTATGCATGGGCTAGAGGGAAGGGAAATATTCTACAGCACCCTGACCCCATAGTTTCTGCTGCAACCTCCCACAGGACTTTTGGATCAACTAATTTCACAAGCACATACTCTGAACACTACGCTACCCACGGCCCTCTTAACTGTTGAATATTTATAAAATCTCTTTCCGTAGAAAAATCCTGATTTACGTTAATTTGAGTGCTATTTAAATTCTAGCGAAGTGAGTGTAGGGGTTGGTTGTTAGGGGAAAGAAATACACACAGAAGTTAATGACCGAGTTAGAGATGATATCAACGCTATATGACTCAACAATAACCACTGAGCACACGAATGTTTTAAAATTGAGGCTCCTTAATTGTGCCAACTTTGAAGCTTTTTAAATAGTAGAATATATCTACAAGGATCTAAACATCATTTAAAGGTAAAGAAGTAGTACTCTTTTTACTCATGATAAATTTATCAAATGATAACCCATACTTATTAGATTCTTTTTTTCTTTAAATAGATATCCACTTCATTTTTTCTCTTGCATTATTTGCCATAAATGATATTAAATGTTATTTAAAAAAATTGAAAGTCAAAAGGTATTCCACATTTTTTAATTCATCCAGAGCAGAGATTGGTAGATTGCATCCAGTGCCGTACACAAGGGAGGAGTCCACGGGTTCGGACGCCCCATGTATGTTTTCCTTAATGTTTAATTAATTAAAATTTAATTAAGTATTTGTTATTAATAATTTATTTTATTAATTAATGCTAATTTACTCAATTTATTTTTTACTGTTTTTTGTTCTCAACAATCGACACAATCAAAGGAATATGTTTGGCAACTTATGGTATGAAAGCAGAATGGTGGACTTTCTAACTCCAATACCCCTCATTTGAAAAATCCCTGCATGTGCCACTGACTGTAGCTTACGAGCAGCATTTAGCCCTTTGCGTTATGGCATTTAAGATTTCTGCCTCTTGTAATATTACAAAATAATGTCTACTAAAATTGTTCCCAATACTCTTTAACCTTTACATTCATCTATTAAAAAGTTACCAATTTTTATATCTACATGTAAATATTTAACTGGCTTAAGACAGCTACTTCTGCATCATATTGTTGGCATAAACACAATTTATTGAGAATCAGTGGAAATATTAGGATTATTTCTAAAGCAGGAAATGTCTAAGTTTTTGGAAAGAATGCCGTTATGGGAAGACAATCGCAGAAATAAGACACTCTTTAATAATTTCCAGCTAAATTTTCTTATTGGCATATGTTAATTCAGGAGTATTGAATGAATGGACAAGAGATACACTTAAATGTCGAAAATCATAGCTAAGAATATTTCAACAATTGCACTTGCATTCACTCAAAATGAGGATGGTTTCTGACATGTCTCATTTGCCATGAAAAGCTCAAAAACAAAAAATGAAATAGATATTTCTCTACAATACAAACTATATTTGCCTGCAAATATTTAGCATGTGAAGCAAGAAAGTGAGTTAAATACACTCTTTTGCAAAAAAAATTGAAGCACCATGAAGGAAGTGGTTGTTTGAAATTAAATATGTGTATAGCTAATATGCAGATAAAAAGGTAATTATAATATCAAGGCCATAGGGCCCATCCACAGTTCAGGATTACAGTTTTAATGTTCAAATCAGAAGTTTGTGGAACCACCCCTGGTGGCGATACATGTTTGTATACGAGTCGGGAAAGAGTGATACAGCATCCCAATGTCTTCCTGGGATATATTCTGCCAGGTATTCTCCAGTTGGTGCTCTAGATCTGCGATATTTTGGGGTCCCCGAATTTGGTGCCCTATCATGTTCCAGACATGTTCGATTGGTGAAAGGTCTGGAGACCTTGCTGACCAAGGAGAGTATTAACGGCACGAAGGCAGTTCAGAAATATGCAATAAGTATGGGGCCTGACATTATCTTGGAAACTCGGCCTCTGGTGACGAGCCATGAAGGATAATACAACCGGCTGCAGGATGGAATCAACATATTGTTCAACTGTTAAAGATGCATGGAGGATGATTAGAGATGATCTGCTGTCGTATGAGATGGCACCCAACAACCACACACCAGGGGTTATCCTTTGTATAGCAAAGGTTAACTGAGACCGTTGGCAACACAGAGACGATGGTCATCTGCTTCAAGAGTAAAGTGAGTTTCATCGTTGAACACTCTAGGATGCTAGTCAGGTGGCAACCATGATGATTGGCTGTGACACCACTCCCTATGATTCAGGTTTTTCAAACAATCTCTCATCCCATTTTCTCTCACATTTGTGCATCTTGGCCTTCCAGGGCGTTCATTTTGTTAATAAGTTCCTTACAGCATCCATTGTTCCCAGCATCTTTGCACAGCTGTGTCTGTCCATTGCAGGTGACGACCTATTGTTTGGTATGACCACCTAGCTCCACGCATTCTGACAATGCGACCAGGTTTGACATTTAGTTGAATATAAAGACTTTAAAAAAGTCGTGATAGCATCATTAGTTTTTTCTCTAGGGAATCGCAATGGTGAAAAAGGAAAAGGTAAACTTTCCATCTCTATTACGAGTTTTATATTTTGCGAGTTGCTCAACAGAAATGCCCACTACTACCACAATTCATGTTCATTGGTCTTGAAAATTTTGCCTTCGGCTACGAAATTTCATTGCAATCGGACAAATCCTTCTTGATGCTTCGATTTTTTTGCAAAAAAGTGTACTATCAATCTTGTGAACATTGCAATCTCTACAAAAAATACAAAAAAAAAAAAAAGAATAAAATACTATTGACAGAGTGTGATTGAGTCTCCTTTGTGAAAACACATTCAAAACACTGCTTTGTGAAAGCTTTTGAAATGCTCTTTGATGACATTATTAGAGTAGCAAAAACTAAAAAAGTGCCTGTATTGGCAAAAACTGTACACGAGAAGAAAGCCACACTCTCATAAAAGACAATAAAGCAGCAAGTAGATGTTAAGCTATTCTAAAATAATGATTCCAACCGATGACTGAAGCTATATAAGTAAAGAGTGTTTTTTTTCCAGGTATAGAAGTTTAAGTTGGCATTACTTTCCAAGATGGCGACCGATTTAATAGCTGTCAAGTGATTTATTCTCAGTTTTGTTTGGCAATTCATGAAAACGATCATCAAGCAAGGTGTAGATTCGTCAAATGGGCCCAAAACGAGATTGCAGTGTTCCCGATTTTCATAAGAGAATTTGGTTTAGCGATGAATCGCACTTCTGGTTGAATGGCTACGTCAACAAACAAAACTGTCGCATTTGGAGTGAAGCTAATCCACAAGTGTATGTCGAAACACCGTTACATCCAGAAAACTGACTGTTTGGTGCGCTTTATGGGCTGGTGGAATCATTGGTCCGTACTTCTTCAAAAACGATGAAGGCCACAACGTTACAGTCAATGGTGATTGGTATAGAGCCATGATTACTAACTTTTTCATTCCTGAATTGAACAATCATGATGTCCAGGAGCTGTGGTTCCAACAAGACGGCGCAACACGTCACACAGCTCGTGCCACAATCGATTTATTGAAAGACACGTTTGGTGACCGCCTAATTTCTCGTTTTGGACCTGTGAATTGGCCTCCAAGATCCTGCGATTTAACACCGCTAGACTATTTTCTGTGGGGCTATGTAAAGTCATTGGTCTATGCGGATAAGCCACAAACGCTTGACCATTTGGAAGACAACATTCGCCGTGTTATTGCCGATATACGGCCGCAAATGTTGGAAAAAGTCATCGAAAATTGGACGTCCAGATTGGACTACATCCGAGCCAGCCGTGGCAGTCATATGCCAAAAATCATATTTAAAATGTAATGCCACAAGATTATCTTTCGAATAAAAAAAATTCATGTCAATCGAATAATACATCGTTGTTTTATTGCAATTTAAAGTTCTATACCTCTAAAAAAAACACCCTTTAGAACAGCAAAAAAAATCTTTTCACAATATATGTCTGTGCAAGGTCCCAAACATTCCGGACTGCTGTCACTCAAGAAACAAACACGTGGAAAAGATATTATGAATGGTACCAAACATATAAAAAAAAGCCTATTATAAAATTATCTGCAAATCTCCTGTGATGATGCTAAAAATATGACAGTAGTAAATAAAGCAGTATTTTCAACAATATCATGAAATTCTCATGTTCCATTGTGTAATTCATCAAGAGGCACTTTGCATTTCCCAAAGTATAGACAAAGTAATGAACTTCACTATCAAGGTATCTAACAGCATCTTGATCAAACCATTTTATCATCAGTAGTTCAAAGTACACCAGTCACCGTATTTAAAGGAAAATGAGAAAAAAATATTCTCATTAAGTTAATGTTGCAATAAATTCCCAGTGGTATAGTTATTAATGCTAATTAAATATAATGATTACAAAATTCTACTTCCACACATACTTTAGCTAAGGAAAGATGCAAATTCAGTGGTTGACAATGTGGTGGGCAATGGATGCATGTTGGAATTCCAGTTTATAGTGTTGTTTAAAGCAGTATTCTTGTGTATTAGTATTCTTTAGTCATGGTTCAATTAAACTGAAGGTCAAAGAGGCAAATAATTGGTAAAATTGAGAGATCACACACAAATGGAGGTCATCCAAGGTTTGAAAATTTCTCAAAGTGAGCTGCTTTTCAAGCACTTTGATCAGAGTGGACAGACGATGGTCATCTCTATTTCAAGAGTAAAGCGAGTTTCATCGTTGAACACTCTGCGATGCTAGTCAGGTGGCAACCATGATGATTGGCTGCGACCCCACTCCCTATGATTTCAACGACGTTGTGGGGTGAAAGGTAGACGTCTTAAAGGCTGCCGTGAGCATAACCCTGCCTCAGCCAAATACCCTGAAATGGTGGAAGGTATTATGGGGGACAGTGAAAAGGCTGTAGTACGATGAAAAGTAGACTAATATTGTTGGAGCAGTTCAGGTTTTTAAGAAAAATCATCCCATTTAGCCTCACCTTTGTGCATCTTGGCCTTCCAGAGCGTTCATTCCATCATTAAGTTCCTCGCAGCAGCCATTGTTCCCAGCACCTTTGCACAACTGTGTCTGTACAGTGCAGGTGATGACCTATTGCTTGGTATGACCACCCAGCTCCCAACATTCTGACAATGCGACCAGGTTTGAAGTCATTTATAGTTGTCTATAAAGACTTGAAAGAAGTCGTGATATCATCATTAGTTTTTTCTCTAGGGAATCACAATGGTGAAAACAAAAAAATATAAATTTTCCATCTCTATTACGGGTTTTATATTTTGCAAGTTTGCTCAGCAGAAATGCGCACTACTACTGCAATTCATGTCCATTGGACTTGAAAATTTGATCATTAGCATGTTCAATCAAGACGCCTTCAGCTACGAAATTTCATCACAATCGGACAAATCCTTCTTGGTGCTTCGATTTTTTTTGAAAAAGAGTGCAATATCAATCTTGTGAACATTGTGATCTTTATGGAAAATGCAAAAGAAAAAAAAATACTAAGGGTGATACAGAGGGTGATTAAGTCTTCTTTGTGAAGACACATTCAAAAGACTGCTTTGTGAAAGCATTTGAAATGCTCTTTGATGATATTATTAGAGTAGCAAAAACTAAGAAAAGTAACTGTATTGGCAAAAACTGTACAAGAAAAGAAAGCCACACTCTCATCAAAGATAATAAAGCAGCAAGTAGATGTTAAGCTGTTCTAAAATAATGATTCCAACCGATGAGTGAAGCTATGTAAGTAGAACAGCATAAAAATAACTCTTTTCACAATATATGTCTGCCCAAGGTCCCAAACATTTTGGACTGCTGTCACTCAAGAAACAAACATGTGGAAAAGATATTGTGAATGGTACCAAACATACCAAAAAAAAGCCTTAAATAAAATTATTTGCAAATCTAATGATGATGCTAAAAATATGACAGTAGTAAATAAAGCAGTAACTTCAACAATATCATGAAATTCTCATGTTCCATTGTGTAATTCATCAAGAGGTGCTTTGTGTTTCCCGAAGTATAGACAAAGTAATGAACTTCACTATCAAGGTATCTAACAGCATCTTGGTCAAACGATTGTATCAACGGCAGTTCAAAGTACACCAATCACCATATTTAAAAGATAATGAGAAAACAATATGCTTAATAAGTTAATGTTGCAATCAACGCCCAGTGCTACAATTATTAATGCTAATTAAATATAACGATTACAAAATTCTACTTCCAGACATACATTAGCAAAGGAAAGATGCAAATTCAGTGATTGACAATGTGGTGTGCAATGGATACATGTTGGAATTCCAGTTTGTAATGTTGTTTAAATTAAATGTGGTTTCTGAGTTATTAGTATTCTTTAGTCACATGGTTTAAAGGCATCATTAAACTGAAGGTCAAAGAGGCAAATAATTGGTAAAATTGAGAGATCATACACAAATGGAGGTCATCCAAGATTTGAACATTTCTCAAAGTGAGCTGCTTTTCAAGGACTTTGATCAGTGTGGGCAGACAGTGTGCATCAACTGCATCTGTAGACCATTTTCTGTCATTATTGGTTTGAAGAAACTGTGAAGTGACAAGAACTTTGGTTTTAGATCATCAGACAGAAACAGGAACTCGAATTAGCAATCAAGCTTAACGTGGTCGGATTGTATGCAAGAACACCAATGGTTTAAGTCCTACTCATTCCAGCTGCAAGAAGGGCTCATTTAAAGTTGTTTTCAAAAAATGCACAAGAATATGAACTAAATGCAAAGCACATTTTCGGACAGAAAAATGTCTATTTGCATGAAAATTTGTAACATTGCAACTCATATGTTTGTTTACAATATAGTGTTTTTAAAATTTCAAAATATTTCATAAATAATAATTTTTTTTTCTTTTAGCATGGAAAGGGAGACCTGATTTAGAAGATAAAAGATTAGATTCTAAAAGAAAAAATGTATCAACTCGAATTAAAAAAAAAAGAGTAATATCATAAAATAAGTGATTTTCTACAGGATAGTGAAGCTAGAATACGATATATATAAATGCTTGAATACTTTCATACCTGAAAAAATATTCCAAATTTCCGGCCCTATTTAACATAAACCGAAGACCGTCTTAAACTGAAGCAATCATTATGTTCAATGGAGCCATGATTTTTTTTTTTTTTTATTATTTCTAGCAGCAGCACTAGATTAATGCAACATTTGCCAAGACTGTCTCCTATGTATTGTTTACTGATGCTCTCATATACAATCCAAACACTGATTCTAGACTTATTTTGATCACGAAAGAGGAAAAAACACAACCTGCTTTCCCTAGTATATATATATATATATATATATATATATATATATATATATATATATATATATATATATATATATAAGTGAAATATCCTATTTCAACAAAAACTGATAAATGGGTCTGAGCAGCATATCTTTCAAGAAGGTTCTGTAACAGCTCTGAGATATTTGGACAAGGTATTGGAACCCCAAATTGACTGTTAAAGGGCACTTTGGCACAAAATTTTGTTAATGGATGACAATGCCCTACCAAACTGAGCAGTGTGCGCAATGTGGATTCAGAATACTCTCAAACAAATAACATCACTTAAATAGATTGACACATCCAACTTGAACTTGTGTGAGATGCCTTACAGCATTTAATTTCATTGAGCAAAATTCCACTTGATCAACTCTTCGGTGAAGTCTATGAAATCAAGATACGAGGTATAGATATCTGTCTGAGGTGATGATACTCCATATTAAAGGAAAATATTTCCCACAAAAGGCACCTTTATCTGTCTATCATTTGGTAATTTCCATAAATTTTATTTTAATTTCAATAAGTTGCATATAATCAACCATCAAAAATTGAAATTCATGCTAACTAATGCTTTTTTTTTCTATTAATAATTTTTATTTAAGTAGCAGTTACTTTTTATTTCTGTCATCATCCTGTCATTTTGATGTCCAGTGTACTTTTAATGAAATGGGTAGTGCATATGTGGGATTTTTCAGCACAATACAGTTGTTTGCTTTTATGAAGAAATGTTCCAAAGGGCTTTGCATTATGCTTAGAAGAAAACCTTTTTACAACTCTAAAATGATAAACATGAGGAACTGGAAGACACATGGTTATAGCAATTCTATTTCATGGTTGACATTTCACTCTTTAATGCATTTAATATATTGCTACAAGGAAAAAGATATGTTAAATATACTTTATTGGAAAAGGTAGAATGCTTTAAAAGTAAATTACCAAGTTATTATCCAAAATATGTAGAAGTGTAAAAAAATTAGTTTCAAGTATTAAAACAATACTGCAATGAAAAACGTGCTTGTTTTAAAATGAATTATTTCATTTCAGAAGTGTTAGGAGTTAGTGATAATAAGTTTTACGATGAGAGCAAAATTAGGTTATGCTGCATGCAGTACTTGTTTAATATACTGTCAAATACTAAAAAACATGGTTTAAAGAAAAATTAAAGGCATTTCTTGCAGTTTCGATAAATTGTAGCTAAAATAGCTAGCTTTCCTTATATATTTTTCAAAACTAAAATAAACGAATCAAATTTTGCCCCATTCTAACAGATGCTACTAAACTCAGATGCAATAAAGATATTTAAAAAGCAAGGAACACAATTCACAGATCTAACCATCTGCTAGGAAGATCAAGAAAGAGAAATTCAACTTAATTTCTAGGCGCAAGAGGACATCTATTAGACAACTGCCTGAAACAGAAACAATAGTTAGTTTACTGGACTAGGTAACCTGAAACAAGATGCAGTAAAAAAAATCCTAGCATTTGCTGTTCTCTCAATATTTGTCCCTACATATTAATGCAAACAAAAATTCTCTCATTAATAGATTAAAAACTAAATTAATTAGCACAGTTTGACAAATGATATTTTATAATCATGCCCAAAATTGAAGACAAACATTTGCCAAACATAACAAAACTTTCAATGGCAATGCAAAATCAATGTTTTGTTTTAAATAAAAATCTTACACAAAACATAGCTTATTTTGCCCTAAAAAAACATATATATACATGTTGCTCTTAGCACCTTGACCTAGGGTAAAAAAATTAGGGTTATTTAAAAATGGGCAGGTTAATGCAAAAACAAAGTCAATTTTATATGAAAATAAGATAGGTTTCATATTCAGTTAATAAACTTCCCAATTTTCAACAATCACAAAATCAACCAAAATCAATTTGAATTATTAGTGTAACAATGAAATTCCAGAATAACGTACTTATGTTATCACTGGTACGAAAGTTTACTTCTCAATCTAGAAATATTTTGACATTGCCTGAGAAATAAAAATAACTTCGATAACTCTTAATTTTTGAAGGAATAGGAAATATTACTATGCATAAAATTTTGTATAACTATAAAAATAATAATTGGAGCACAATAGTCTTGATCACGATTGCTATGGAATGAAGCATATACCTTAATTATCTTGTTCCACTGACAACTCAACTCCTCTCTTTTGAAAGCCTGCCAGCCTTGATTCTTCAGAATACACAATCAAATTTGGAATTGCAAAAAGATGACATTGAATTAAGACATTTAGTAGGACCAAAATAAGTAACCACAATAGAACATAATCTGCAGTTTGCAAAATGATCTTGTTGCATACATTTAATCACATATTCTTTATAACTAGAGAGATTCTATTTCATTAATTAAAATCCTTACTGGTACACAATACCAAACTTTAGATACATTCACCCCCCAACCCCCCAAAACTCTCATGATTGGCTGTATTTAAATGGAATATTATGTTTTGCAAGAAAAGATGTATAAAGTATTTCAGACCTGATTAAATTTGACTGAACATCCTCGAAAGAAACAATCCAGTTTTGAGCAACTGCTTCATGATTTATTATTTGCAATGAGTTTTTGAATTTTCTCATGATCAGCAGTAAATTAGGCCAATGTGACAAACATATATATGCGTAAGAAGCCACAAAATGCATACCCCTTCCCTTTTTTTGGATACATTAATGCAACTTCAAATTCATTTCTGTAATTTTTTTTATATATATACTTGAGAGTGCATTTTTCCCCCTTTGTTAGATGTGGTATCAATTGACGCAAACATATTTTTGGGCAATATGAAGCACTGGGAACTCCCAACACACAAGCACAGGCAGAGCTGATGTCTAAAAAGTTATCTTTCAGAGGAAGAAGACACTGTGATTACAAATTCATAAGGAATGAAAAACTAACAAAATACAATATGCAAAAAGACAAACTTCAAGTATTTTTAAATTAATGGCAACAAGTTTTATATATAAGGTTTCCATCTTCTTATTTTCCAATCATTGAGAATATAAAACAATAAATATCTGAAGGGAAAAAATAGTCGACGGATGATTGAAATTTCCAGAAGTGTGTAAAAATAAACAATATAGGCCTAAGAACGTTAATTTTACACTTAAGGCGAAAAAGGTGGCAGATACATAATTAAATAACTTCTGCAATTACCTTGACCATATAATTAAAATACAAATGGCACAACAAAAAATATTTATACCATAGAATGAGCTTTTTCAATACAAATTATACCTTTGCAAAAAAACACAAAGAACCATGCAGAAAGTAACTGTTTTTTTAATCAAGCATATTAAAAATTCATACACAGATAATGAAATGATTAAAAATTCAAAGCAATAAGAAATGTTATTTTCTAGAAATTGCACATATAATTTAAAAACTAATAATTGATAAAAACCCTCCTTCTTGAGCAAAACCTAAAATGCAGTAGTCCGCCAAATCCAATACATATTTGGTTGGTGAAAGGTCCGATAAATTTGCTGTTCGAGGATGAGTATCAACAGCATGAAGTCAGCCCAAAGACATGCAAGTCACACTTGGCCAGGCATTATCTAGTCGGAAACTGGCTTCAAGTTGATGTGCAACAAAGAGTAACGTCACTGGCTGTAGGACATCATAAATATATCATTGAGTTGATAAAGTTATATATGAAACCAATGGTCATTTGACAACTGAAGCGAGATTCATCGTTGAACAAGCAAAGCTGTTCTGCTGGCGGCCAAAATGATGATACAACTTCACTCAACATACATTTGTCAATATTGTGAGGTTAAAGCAGACTTCTTAAAAGACTGCAATAAGTGTAACCCTTAATATTTATTGGTCTTGAAAAATTAATTTGCATATGGGTACAAATGAATTAGCATGCAAAATTTAGAGATGATCTGCATTTTAAGGATGCTTCACACTAGGTTTTTGCAGATAAGTGTGTATCTATATTAAAATATTACTCCTTTTCTAGACCAATTTATCAATATTTATTCTTGTAGATACTACTCTTCAAAAACTATACATTTTTCTATAATTAATTCATTTTTTCTTTAGTACGTATTTTATAACCTCCCATACATTTTTTTTGCCCTCATAGTGTTTAAATATTTACAAATAAAAAATATGGAAAATAAGTTACTTCATGGGTGCTTCTATGCAAGCTTCGTTTGCGTCCAAGATGTCTACGTAAAGATGATGTTCGAGCCCACTTTCGAGTAGATTCAGAACCATGTTCCACCTGCCATAAAATAAATTTTCTTCCATTACTTTCAGTTATAGTTACAGTTATGAGTTTTGTGGGATATGGAACAAAAAGGGCTATTATTCCCTACATTTTTTATATTTTAGAAAACTGATTTATACATAAAAAAAAAAAAATCTTCCTTTGAACTGAGTCTATATTAGGACTATAGCTAATGAAATGTTATAAAAATTTAAATATAACTAAAGGAATTATGTATTTTAAAGACTTTTCATAAAGCTGGGAAAATATTAAAATATGATATAATCTCAATCACAATTAATGGCAAGACTATTACTGGGACCATTTCAGCATTTGCATTATATTATACATATATAGTTCAGTTATTCGATTTAAGACAAAAAATGAATTTTGAAAAATTTGATTTTTATATAATATTTTCAAGAAAACTTTCTTTAAAAATCGCTTTTAAATGTGCATGGAAAATGGTTTATATTTCTGAGAAAGTTGCAAAAGTATTTATTACTGTAGTTACAAGCCTGATGTTCCATCAGTATAAGTACTATTATGTACAAACTACACATTTAGAGCTATTCAACACTCAGTATACCTCATGAGAATACACTGAAGAAAAATAGTGCAAATCAATTAAACAGGATTGTAAAATGAGAGTGGTTTTTGTCATGTATGAGCATTTACCATACTTCAAAAAAATTTTTTGTAAGCATTCCTTCTATTTAGAAAAGCAATTTAATACTTAATAAATTATCATGCAGTTTTTTGATGCAGTTCCTAATTTTTGATGTCATGATTGTATCAGAAAATTATTTTGTGGAGAGAGTAATTTAATTTGTACCAAATCATGTTTTAACTATGCACTCTGACAACAAAAAAAAAAGTATACCTTATAGAACATTGTGGACAAAACTAAACCTGCTTTAAAAGTTTTCTAGCTAAAGATCTCCTTTTCATCAAACATTATCTTAAAATGAAGCATTTTAAGTTTAACAAACTTTGAAATACCAGCGATTCCAAGAGATTATTATAACAAGAAATAACTATATAGCAGTTTCTCTTTTTCCCATTATACACTTTTTTTTATCATATAAAGGCAAAATTCAACTGTACAATTATGTTTATATTGCCTTTCATGTATAAATATCTAAATGCCTACAAAACCCAATGCCTTCTGTTAAAAAAAAAAACATCTCTTGTGTGTCTTGTACAAATAAATCATTTAAGCCACTATTTAAAAACAAAGCAAAGAATCATTTTATAAAATCCAATAAAACCATGCAACTGGATATTTTCAGTTTAATGACATTAAGATAATACCATGAGTAACAGAAAACTATATAGAAAAATATTAATAAAACTGTTACAATAAACAAAGAATTAAAATTAATATAGATAAAAAATTATAAATTATTAAAAAGATTAATGCCTAATAAGCAAATTAATTTTTTCCTTTTTTCTATTACTAAACATTCATATATAGTAGTTTAGTTACTGTACAATTCTGCATTTAAAAGTTATTGCTTTATTGCATATCCAATTATTTCTTTACAAAATAATTTGAGTAGCATAAATAAAATTTAAAAACTGCTCAAAATTAATCTAATTAAAACATAATTTCTAGGTTTCAAAAAGTAAGTATTTTAAATATTTTAATAAAAAAAGTTGATAAAAAGAGAAATTAATATAAATCAAAAGATAAACACATCCCTTTATTTTTTTTACTTCATTCATCAAACTATGCCATTGATGAAAACTGCTAGATATGTAGAACATTACCACAATCAAATAACTTCCAATTGAGAATTCATGATATGATAAATTTAAATGCTAAATACTTTAAAATCCACCTATCAATTTAGAACAAAATAGGAATTCTGAATTGTAAAAAAATTCTTGAGCAAAAAAAACCATTTTATTATCTGACAGAAGTAACAACTTCTAACAATGTACAAATACATATACAACACAAACAAAAATGCTCTTGTTTCCTTCAACTTTTTGTTAATTTTTAAAACTTTATTCTAAATACTGAAATTCAAAAAGGAAAAACATATATATATGTATATTGGAGGGAGATTATTTTCTTCAGTGAATAGGAAAACCAAATTAAGCCCCATGGGAAAGGGGGAAATTAATCTCGGAGTACACATATAAATAAAATACAAGGTAACTTACACCAGATATTTCAGATTCAGAGTCTTCCTCCTGAGTAGGAGGATGAACATCTTGGCTTCCATCTTCTTCTTGTTCTGTAGTATCCTGAGTTTCATGTGCGCTTGAGTGAACTTGCAATTCTTCCGTGCTACAGGATGTACAATCCCAACCAACAGATTCCACTGATGTGTTGCAGAAACCCATTTCATCAACAGATTTTAGAGGAAAATTAAGTCCATACACCTTGGGACTTAATTTATTAACATGAGTTTCTATAGAGGATGAACCATTTTGATTATCATTATCTTCCGTACAAGATCCTAATTGGCTTAAATTTTGTCCATTTTTTATACATCCAGAAAAATCATCTCTCATTTGTATAAGATTATGCAAACTATTTCGAATACTGGAAGAATTTGATTGTTCTACGTGCTCAGGGTTGTAATTATTGCAGTTCCTTTCAAATCCCACTGGGTCAGGCATAGCTCTCACTGTGAGACGATCAAAATGGCAAGGAGATGTTTTACTATTTATATTTTTTAACTCTGTTGATTGGGTGTGATTTATTGATTTTGAAGCTAACAACTGACTATCTTGAGACATTGAAAATGACCTAAGAGGAGATTCTAGTAAACCAAATCCAGGATTTGAAAATGCTTGACGATCTAAACTATTTGTACTATATTGGTGATAATTATCTACATCTACAACAAAGACTCGATCACTGGTGTTTCCTGAAACCAAAAATTTATAAGAGAAAGAAAAATTTTTTAATTAAAAATACCTTGAAAACATTACAATCATGTATGTAAATAATCATCATAATAATAATGAAAAGGAAAATCACAAATATTTGATCAAAGAATACATTAATTTAAATACACACAATATGATAAAAGATTTTTGCCCTTTAGTTTCCTTCCCATTTAAGTACATATGCCATTTCTTAATCCTCAAACTTCCTATTAAAACACTGAATTTTTTTGCTAAGCAAACTGATACAATTCATTGGATAAATTTCCAAATGAACATCCTAACTATAACATACTAATAATTTTAAATTTACATTTTGCATGCTTATGTTTTTAAGAATTTGATCCTAGTTTAAAAATACACACATTGAAGTAAAACACTAAGATAATAATTAGATAAAAAAAAATAAGTAAAATTAACATTTTGTTGAAAATTCTGATGAGAGTAAATTAAAGTATATATTTAAACATAATTCATTAACTTTAATTTCTTTGAAGGTTTATTGATAAATTAAGTAATTTAAAAAAAGATCAGATTCCTTATCAAAAATATAACTCTAGATCAGGGGTCGGCAACCAGTGGCACACGGAGCAATTCTCAGTGGCACGTCACCGCTCTACAGAATTATAAGATGAAGCTAAATCGCTCTGTCTCTCCTTAACACCTTGTACATTTTTATATAGATTATTTTTCACTTTCAATTCTCTGCCATAAAACGATTTTGCTAAATCAGCTTGCTTGTAGTTTGTGTGCTTTATGTAAAAGAAAACATCTATTTAAATGCGACTTATTATTAGTGTTAAATATTCCACGCAAATAAAAATTATTGAGTAATACTTTAAAATGAAGAATCATTTATTACGGCTCAGTGAATATAAAAGAAAGTAGTTAGTTCTTTAGCCAATAAAAGCTTGGGCATCAACAGAAAAAGAAGAACACATGTCTTAAGTATGAATCAAAATTCTGCTTAACATTTTGTAGTGGAAATATAATAAGCAAAAATAGTTATTCCATCAACATATTTAAAATGGATTGGAAATAAATTTGGTGAAAAAAAAACCCTGTGGGTTAATTAGGCAAGTGAATCTAATTTCATAACAAATGTCCCTTTTAACTAAATATTAAGAGCAACTGTAATTTTTTTAGTGTTGTGCTAAAGTCATAAATTTTTTACTCTTGGTGTGAATCAAGCTAATAGAAATAGATATTAGAACACAAATTTTTTCATGTTCTCTATTAGTCACGCCGATATAGGAATATCGAGTATGATTTCAGTCGAAAGTTGATTTAGTTTGATTCGCATGATTTTTAGGTTTAACTTTGTCACATTGTTAATTTTATTGTGAAAATTTGAAAATTGTTTGTTTAATTATTGTAACAATTCCTAGTTACATATTGAATCAAATGGCAGCTAAAAAAAGAAAGCTTGATGTCCGCAATTTCCAAGATTCTTCGTCGAACAAATTTGCGTTCATACAACAAAAAGATCATGCTATAGGTGTGCTATGTCGCGAAAGTGTCATATGTCGTACACCAAATGTACAAAAACATTTTCAAGCAAAACACCAGGCCACATTTAAGTGTTTAAATGAGAAATGTAAAGTGTTAGAAAGAGCTGTTTCAGGATATAAAAGGAAATTTCATTTTTATGTCAAACAATTGAAGTCAAACCAAAAGCGACATAATGTAGTTTTGTCATTGCTCATTGTATAAGCAACCTAAGGAAAACCTTTTACAGATGGCGAACATGTGAAGGATACATTTTTAAAAAGAGCTGAAATATTTTTCAGCAATTTGTCTAACTTGTAAACAATATTATACTGAATTAAAAAAATACTTGCTTCTGCACAAACTGGGTAAAATCCTAGGAGAGCCCACACCCTTGGCGACAAACAGAAAAAAGCGCCAAGCCAGAACAAGATGGCGCCAAGCGGAATCGACAATGGTGGCAAGTGAATATAGCGGGATAAGGTGGATGTGTAATGAAAATCTATGTTAACAATCCAGAAATTAAACATTTAAGATAAAAAATATAAAAACAGCACTTTCTTACTGCTGATCTTTTCCGAGTGGAGGATACAGCGTAACAACAGATTTTAAAAAAGCCTCAAAGGTCTCAACACTAAGCAAATGATCGTGTGAGCACCACCATATTTATTCTGCGAGGTAATGGTTGCATGCGCGAACATACCTTCGGCACGGCTGGTACGTTTTCGAAGAAAGCGTTTTATTGCTGATCATTACATTTAGGACACTCATAACTCGAAGCAATCAATCCTTCCTTCGTACACCATTCAATCAATTCTTTCTTACCTTTTGCATTCAGCAAAGTAAAATATTCTAAAGTATATTCCATCACACACGCAGCCATACTTCCAGCCCGGAGCCCAACAATAAAATGAAATTCGAAATGCCCGCTGGCAAAATATGAAAATTCCAGAAATAGTTAGGGTTACCCTATCTAGTGTATCAAAGTAGGGTTACTAAGATGGCGCAATTATCGCCAACCAAAATAATTTGCGCCAAAGGTGTGATAAAAATGGAATTTATGAAGAATTATGCAGCACGATTCCCTTGTCTGGTACAACTAAAGAACAGGATATTCTTTTTTCATTTATGAATCATTTTGAAAGAACAAATATTAATAGAAATAAAATATTTTGTGTAATTACTGATGGTACTCCTGCATTGGTCGGCAAGGAAAAAAGATTTGTCAAACTTTTTGAAAATCATATTGGACGTAAAATATTGAACTTCCTTTGCATAATACATCAGGAAAATTTAGTTGTCAAAATTTCGTCTCAGCGTTTAATTTTTGTAATGAATACTTTGTTGAAATAGTTAATTTTATAGTGCCTTGATCTTCATTAGTACAAAGACAGTTTAAATCTCTTTTAGAAGAAATGGAAAGTGAATAAGGGGATCTTTCCTTGTACAGTCTTGTCCGTTGGCTTAGTCATGATAATGTATTGAATAAGTTTGTGTCATACATGGATCACATTAAAATTTTTCTTTAAGAGAAGGGAAAATAATTTTCCGAAATAGATGATAAGGAATGGTTATATACAATTGATGTTTCTGACAAATATAGCTAAACATTTCAATGAACTGAGCTTAGGGTTGCAAGGAAAAAGTCAAACAATGCTTGAACATTTTTGAATATTGGAAAGGCTTTGCTACAAAAATATATTTTCCAGTGATATTAATACTAGTACCTTCAAATGCTTACTAAATGTTAAAGCGCTTGCAAATACATCAACCATAAACAAAGATGAATTGCAAATCTATGTTGAAGCACTCAAAGAGGAGTTTTCTAAAAGATGCAAAGACTTTGAATCGTGAATGCCTACATTTTCCTTCCTAATCAAAACTGATTTGATAGACCATTTGATTTGTCAATTTTTGAATGGATGGAAATCGATAATTTTGAAATGGAACTTATCGAACTAAAATCTTCAGAATTATGGAAAACAACATTTATGAAGTTACAGAAAAATTTGGAAGATAACTCTAGCAATAAATCGGCAGCTATTTTAGATTGCTGGATGTCATTGCCTGAATGATTTAATTGTTTGAAAAAATTAACATGTGCGCTTTCAGCTTTTGGTTCAACATGTCTATGTGAACAATTTTTTTCGATTACGAAATATATTTTGAGTCCGCTAAGAAATTGTTTTTAACTGCTGAACATTCAGAATCCTGCATCAAATTGAAAGTGACAAACTATACCCCTGATATTGCAACATTAAGTAGAGCTCTGCAGGGACAAGGTTTGCATTAAAATTTTAATTTTTTATTTAACTTTACTGTATGAACACTTGTATTTTATGTTGTTTATTTCTTGTTTCATATATAAATATTCTTAAGAATGCATAATGTATGTACAATTTAAATTTTTTATTTATATTGAAAAATAGTCATATTTTAAGTTATATTTCATGTTTATTTTTATGTCAATAAATATATGTAAATTATGCATCATTTAAGGTTAATAAAACTCTTAACTTATATTTCTTAATTCTGCATGTATTATCATGGGAATCGAATTGTTTCAAATATTTCTTATTGCATGGCACGCTGAATCATGTTGATAGATTGGTTTGGCACGCCATAGCTGAAAGGATGCCAACTCCCGCCCTAGATTATATATAAAATGCTTTGAACAATTCAAGATCAAATTTTAAATTTTCAAAATGAGACATTTAAATTATGATTTTGTCTTAATCTATTAGAAGTGAAATTTTTAAAATTATAGATATCTTAATCAGAATATATTCCCAGTGTTAAAAATAACAGAGGGTGAAAAAAAAGGAATTTAAATATTTTGAAATCCAAGAAAAAGTTGAATTACAAAGAAATATAATCTGTAATTAATACCTATATATATATATATATATATATATATATATATATATATATATATATATATATATATATATATATATATATATATATATATATACATATATATATATACATATATATATAATAAATCATAATGGACACAAAGTATTCATCAGAACTTTTAACTATTAATTTAATTTTGTCAAACTTAAAATACTTATCAATTAGCTCTCAACGAATGATAATTTTTAAATGTACCAGAAATTTCCCAACTTTTTCCGTATTATTTTATGAGATTTAATACTGAGTTTTTTCAAGTTTTTCAAAATCAAGAATTAAAACTATAAAGAACTCTTTCCAAGCCATATTCCAAAATTATATCCTCAAAATGTGAATTGTTCCAATAATCTTTCTACATTTTTCCTTCATACATTATGAAAAATGTGTTTGGTACTTTCCTATTAGAATGATGCCATTTGTCACCAAAATGGTTTGGAAGTTGCTGATCTGTAAATCAAATTCTTAAACCAAAAAATATTGTACTCTCCAAAGGAGGGAAGCACTGAATGATAATCCACAAGATCAGTTACTCTCATTTAATACTCATACATCTTTACATTGAAAAAAAATTGAAAAACTTCCATTTCTAAATTCTGAAACTAATATTACAGCTAAAAAATAAAATGCTAGCATATTAAAACAAGCACTATGTAAGCATACTTTGAGATGCTGTCCCTAGAATGGTAAAATCACCATTTGAAGATATTTTCAATAACAATTCTGAAGTTATCAAAGCTATTTCAAATCTTTACCAATACATCTTATGTTATCAGGCAAAACCAATCTTTCGAATAACCTTTAAAATAACACAACATTTATAAATTTGACACATTAAACCATTCTGGTATTCTCAATAACATCTAACATTGTGAAAAAACAGTGAACAAGGATAAAGTCTTGAAATGATATTCAAACATTATTATAAATAAAATCCAAACATTATTATATATAATCTTCTTCATTATAAAGATTTTTTCAAAAAGTCATGAAGTTTCTAGGCAATTTTTCTAACATGTAAAATGTAGGATTGCAAAAACATTTCTCTACTCCAAAATGCTATGCAAGCCCCTCCCCCATCCTCTGCAAGTGGAGGATGAAAATCAAGGACGGGAATTTCTCCCTAATACTTGACAAAGCATGAAAATAGCATAAAGGAACATTTTAACATTCATGGAAATAAAGCCTATTTTTAAGATTTGTAGCATGAAAAATATTTTGAAAAAAAGATTAATATGTTATTCATAAAATTACCTACATATTATCCATTAGTAACAAAACTATTAAAATTAAGTATGAAAATAAATTTCAAGCAATTCTAAGCTGTATAAATATAAATTAAACCTTAACAATCAAAATAAAAATGATAATACAAATTAAACAAAGGAATGAAAGAAAAATTATAATACAAATTAAACAAATAAACGAAAGAAAAATTAACTCATTTAATTGTACATATTAAGGAAAAAATCTACTTATTTAAAGAATAATAATCTACATATTGAAAGCATGCAAAATAAATTTTTAAACATTAAGCATGGTCAATTAAACCAAGCTTAATTATAAATAAAGAAAATGGGAAAATTTAAAGTAAGAAACTCATAAAAACACGCAACTCCGAGTAGAAATGAAACTAGGAAAAATATCCCAAGGACTTGTTCAATAACAGATTATTAACAAATAAATGAATACAAAGAAAGAAGCTGCTACTGGATTCTAAAAAGGAGTTTGTTAAGAAACTTTTGCTTAATTCATATTTTACACTGGTACTGTTCAGCTAGTAGGGTACAAATCTCATCAATCATAATACTTTTGATAACACACAAAATAAATACAAATAAAAATCTACTTGCAGTTAGTTATTAATTTTTTTAATTCCTAACTAAAAGTGTAGAGAATGATAGAAAATTGTTGTAATCCGTGATTTATCGCCTGCACCACTTACTGAATGGTACTTTTATTTTTTCAATAAAAGTGAATATTTTAAAAAATTCAAAATACTAGATAAAAAAAATATATTTCAACAAATCAAATAATTACAGATTTCAGAGTACCAAATTGCATAAATTATTATGAATTAATAAAGGATTTTAAAATCTAAAGCAGATGCAAAAAACTGATTAAAACAATCTGAATTTGCATATGCTTCATAGACAATGAAATGTGTTTCTACTAGGGTGCAAATTTCTCCCAAGCTTCTACACAATTAAATCATTTTAAAAAAATATTTTAAGCTTATTCAAAAGTCAATCACAAAAGAACATATGCATATAAAAAAAAACAGTTAAAAAAAATAATTCATTCACAAACCACTTACCTTCATCCCGAAAACCAATTCCGCTGTCACTATTGCTACTATTACTACTTGTATTGCTTGGCTGAGGAGACATATTCACATGAAATTCTAAGCCATGTACAATGTCATTATTAAATCCCAATTTGCTTCTATACAGACCAACAACAGCTTGAAGAATACTATCAGCTGATTCAGGAAATTCTTTGCACTTATTAGTTAAAGGATCTGAAGTGCAAGTAATGTGAAAGGCTTTGGCTCGTTTTAAATGCTGATGATGTGGTATCAATTTAGGGTCAACCATGAATACATGACAGGAACTACTAACAGATCCTGGATCTTCTTGACTACTTTCACTAAACTCATCATTGCTTCTACCATGATTAGTGACAAGACCAAAAAACTTCTTGTCATCACTATATACACCACTAAAAGTAATTTTATCAGCAGAAAATTCAGCTAAAGTTACACCTTGTGGATTAATAAGAATAATACTTTCTGTAAACACGGACATTAGAACAAGCGTGTGAACTTTTTTTTCGACACGTAGTCGACGAATACAATTCCGAATAGTTTGTAATCGAGAATTGGGAAGTTGAGGCTCCTTTGGCATTTCTATTGTTCCTAAATAGCCAACAACTGCCTTTAAAACTGCTTGTTCTTGGTTTCCCTTTTGTTCCACATTCTGGGATGCAAATATTGCTGGGTATAAAATATTATTTAAATCTTGTTCAGTGAAAATAGAGTGGAATACTTCACTGGTAGAAGTGTTTAAATGTTCTGGATGACTACGTGATTTTAAAACCTTATTTTCTCTCTTTTTTGTAAGTACCTGTTTTGTTCTATCAGAAGAAACAGATGCTATACATATGTTTTGCTGTAAAGAAGGATTCTGTAAAGAAAGCCTGTTATTACTATCTTGCACACACAATCTTTGTTTCAAGATTAAATCTAGTAATACTTTATTTGATCTACTTGGTCCAGCTAAGCCAACTGCTTGTGGCTTTGAACTCTGCTTTTGTGGAACAGTGTGTGTCACAATATTACTACCATGTATATGATCCACAAATAATGCACCAGTCTGTAAATCTTGAACCACTTTTTCGGCACGCGACACACTGTTCTGATGCCTATTCCGAATTTTATTAGGATACTTTGGTCTAAGCTTCACAATAGATATGAATTCTTCTTCAGAAGAATCTGAATAATAGTTCTCGGCTATTTGAAGCTTTAATACACCACTTGAATTTCCTATCAATCTAACAACATCATCATGAGGTGCTTTTGATACATTCTGGCCATTTACAGCTATCAAAAAATCTCCAGGACGTAAGCCTGCTTTTTCAGCAGGACTACCTGTTATAATACAACTCAGAATACATGGAGCTTGACCCGATATAGTAAACCCAAAGCCATTTTTACCTCTTGAGATCTCTACTGTTCTTACACCATAACTAGGCCTTTTTTTACGTCTTCTGTGCTGATGCATTATTATTTAAAATGCCCCTATGATTAAGCCCTAAAAAAAGAAGGAAAATGTATGTACAAAGTAAAGTTAAAGATATAAAATCAAAAACAAGATATAATTAAAATACAGAGTCTTGAAAACCCAGCATTCAGTTTATTTCATTTTATGTTGACTAAATTTTTTAACATAAGTCACAGGTCTTCAACCTAGGTTTCTTGGAACTTTGATAGGGATTCCACAAGTGATCAGTATTTGCATGAGCAAAGTGCCAAAATTCAGTAAAATTTTAATTTTTATAAAAGACTAAATTCTTAAAGGCAGCTTGCCAGAAAAAATAAATATAAATAAATATTTTATGGATAAAATAAAATCTTAAATGTTATTAAGGTCAGGCAATTTAAAAACATTGAGTTGCTTAAGGTCACAGTCTTCTTCGACTCGGGTGGAAAATCACTCAATAATTTGGCACATTTTCTTTGGTGCTTTTTGCAAAAAGTCACAAGTGTGTCAATTGTGTTATCCAAGTAAATTTAAAATGTGCATTTTGTAGCATCTTAGTGCATGCTTAATAAGTTTAAGATTGAGAAATTCTAATAGATCTGAATGAGAGTAGATGAGAGAGAGAGCTATTCACCCCTTTTAGCCTTTCCATGCCTGTTTCAAAAGATGCCTAAGCATCTGAATTATCTAGATAAAACCAACCCCCTTGGGCTGTAGCATGTATCTTGTACTACCAAATCAAACCAAACACATCAGTTGTGTTAATTTCCATTCTGTCTGTTAAATACAGTGACTTGTAAGCATTCAAGTGAGCATTTATTTTGTTTTTATATCTCAAAATTGATAACTCTTATTACTTCTTTGCAATTTATACTGCCTTAACAATAATAGACAAGTGATTAAAAACTAGAAAGCTTCATACAATAGATACAAAAAAGTTTCACTACTACTGGTGATAAGGAATCGGATATTAGTGCAAAAAGTTGTCAGGCAATTCAGATTTACACATACGTAAAAAGCTGACGAATACATAAAGTTTGGTTTTACATGGATTGGTGATGAAAATGAACCAAAAGGGTTATCTATTAAATGTGAACAGGTGTGATGCACAATAGCAGTTTAAATCCTCCAAAATTGTAAAGAAATTTAAAAAATCATCCAATTTTACATAAAAATATTAAGTATTTTATAAGAAAATATAATGAGTTGAAGAATAGAAAAATATCATTTAAAAACTTTGTTAGAAAGAGTTATGAGGCTTTGGAAGCATTGTAACATGTTACTTATTGAATTGTTCAAGAGGCTGAAGCTTATACAAAAAAAGACAGCTTAATTAAAACTATGTATAAAAGATGTAGTAACTACCATGAATGGAGAAAAGCATGCTAACCTTTTTGTATTCTCCTTTCAAATACTACAATTTCAAGGCAAGTTAAGGTATGTCTAATTTTTGTGAAAATGAGCTCATGATGTTTGAAAGCTTCTGAACAGGGATTTTGAACAATTTGACGGAACTACAGATACAGCTAGATTATTTATCTTGCCCATTATTGTGAGATATATACATGGAACAGCTGCTCAAGATATGCTAGTTTGCAAAAGTCTATCAACTAAAACTGTGGAAGAAACTTTTAATTTTGTAGACTCATACTTAAAAAAGCATAATATATCTTGCATTTTATGTCATCAAGTATGTATTGATACAGCTGAGGCAATACTTGGAAGATTGAATGGCATAGTTTTGCACACATGAAACAAAGAATCTTCACATGAGTACTTGTCTCTACTGACAAGCTCTTGAAGTGAAGAGAATGCCAGAACAGCTTAAAAAAATTTAAATGATTATAAATTTTATTATTAAATCAAGACCAATGAATTTAAGACTTTTCAATCTATTGTGTGAAAGTACAGAAAAATAACATAAAACACTACTGTTGTGTTTACATTATCATACTCTTGAATCTGTTGGTTATCTACTGGAAAAGTATTGGTAAAATTTTACAAATTTAAAGATAAAATTAGAATTTTCTTATTTAAACATGCACCTCAATTAGCACAAAAATGTATGATGCAGTGAAGAAAATTTTTATAAATTTATGATGCAGAAAGTTGTGTACATGAAGAAAGTTGAAAGAAAGAAGGTTGTGTTGGATTGACATAAAATCTTGTCCTATATTATCTTGAAATTGCCAAAAGAGCTGTGAAAAGTAATGTCATTAGTTTCAACCTATGCACAAAAAAAAATCTTTGTTTCTGTATTTTGTTTTTGTCACAGCATACAGATTGGATGCCGAAGATGACATTAGGTTGCAGAGATTTCAACAATCCTTCCACACGTAAAAATACTTTGCAATAAAAAATAATCACAGCCAAGTCATTAAGAATTTTTTATTTGCTACAATTTAAAATATCATAATTATTCATAGAATATATTTTAGAAAAAAAACACCATTCATTACCTTAAGATGTTTGTTTTGCGATAAAAGAAAGATGTAATAATAAGTAAATTTGAGAGTTGGGTAAAGCTATGGTATCCTATTTTTTCTGCTCTATAATCAAGAGATCCCTTCAAGAAAACTGTAAGCTCAATTGATTGATTGACTGAATATTAACGTCGCACTGTTCAGCTACAAGAGGGCTTTTGGCGACGGACCCGTAATTTTGGACCATGGTCAAGTGACGGGTGGACGAGACACCTGAGCTGGCCCCCCCTCTCCTAACTACCACACCACACCAACGGGAGGACGTTTCAGCTCTTGACAGATTTAACGTGCATCGCTGCCCTACACGGCGGGTCTTTAGTGGTACAGGGTTCGAACCCGTGACAAAGCAAGCCACGGTCCGATACCTATACCACTCGGCTACCGCGGCCACACTGTAAGCTCAAAGGTTTACCCAAAGAGTAAAAGGTTGAATTTTTCTGCCATAAATCCCTTAAATTATGCTTTAAAAGAATTAGTAAGCAATTTTGTATTGTATAAAATTACGGTTTTTAAACAGAAAAATAAAATTTCATCAATGTATTTCACTATGATTTTTGCTAGCAAATAAAAAATCCAAAGTCAGGATTTAATAGTTTAAATACAAATAAACAAAAGGGCATCTATGTGGACTATATATAACTAACAATACATACTATAACTAAACTACTTCACTATCGAATTAAAAGGTTTATTTTCTAAAATCTGTTTTGAATCAATACTACAATGCTTAGTAATACTCTGTACTATATATTTATCCCAGAAAAAAATTTCAGTATCTACCTTAACAGCATTAAAATGATTCCACAATCCTTTTACAGCATTAGTACATATTATACAGATAGGACACAAATCAACTTTCTTTAAAAAGAGTCAAAATCTCTTCCAAAGTTCTAAAGACAACTGCTCTTCCCATCTTCCAAAGCAATATAAAGAAGTCACTTTTTTAGTATTTCAATGATAATGTGAAAATTCACAAAATCACTCTATTCACTGAGCAATTACTGTATTTATTCGAATCTAAACTGCATCCAAAATTCACAGCACGTTTTTGTGAAAAAATAGTATAAAATGGTTTATTGATATCAGATATTTACAAAATTAAAAAATATTTAAAATGAGAACTAATACAAAGTGAATAATAAACTTTTTCCCACATATATTAAAATTTTTTAAATCTATACAAAAAACCTATAATAGCTCTTACCATCGCTAACATGATCAATTTCCCCCATCCGATGAATTGTTCCACCTTCGATTCTATACTGTATCGGGTTTTCAGGAGTATTGACATAGGAAAAAAGTGTGGCTGATATTGGAATAAATAAGGTAATTCAAATTAAGTGTTTTGTCACAGTAAAATTAAATTATTTGTTCCTTTCACTTCACAATCGGAGTTCATTTACTTTTTTCCCATCTCAGCTAATTCATTTGCTTTTCATGAATTTCCTACTTTATTCTGGTAAAAACTTATGTTAAAATTGGACTTTAAATCTCTGTGATATTTCACAGAAGGAAAGTAAATTGTGCATTTTCAGAAAATTATACATTAATTTTCCCTAAAAATGTTAAATAATTTTAGATTTAAGTTAAAGCTTTTCTTTGTATGATCTGATTAAATAAAAAAATTAAAAATTATCAGAAATGACAATTGATTATTATATGCTGTAAATAAAGTGTGTGTATATATACAGATTGATTTGCTACCAGACCGACAAACTCGCAGGGTCGCAAATGCCGTAGTTGTGAGCCGTGGTGCAAAGAAGCAGAGAAAAGAACAGAAATAGAGACACATTAATGAGACAGAATACATTTTATTGAAAGGTTGTACTAAACCAGGTGTTCAAAATTACAACCAGGAGCAGTCTGGCAGGCCTCAAAGCAGTACTGCATGGAATTCCTTACGTTCTGGAAGATTCCTCTGGACAGTCTTGAAGCAAATGGTGGTAAACAGAAGGTTTCCTGATCACCGATTTTATTGGAAAGTCGTCATTTATGATCCATTTCCTGGAGTAGTAGGGTGAATTCGTACTTAAACTAGTTGACTTGCTGATCGAATATGGAGCTGCGAATTGCAACAGGCACACCGCTCGGCAGTTGTACCAGGAATGTTATCCAAACAGGCATGTTCTACATCACACAGTTTCTGCAAGTGTGAACAGAAGGCTACGCAAGACTGGTTCTTTAATTAGTGAGTTTATCTCAATCCATTATCTGGAGGACACTCGTAGCAAATCAAATAAATGAGTATACCATCTTCATCATATCCAATTATTACAGCCCGAGGAGTATCCACTCCGGGGAACATTTGCTACATGGTTCCTGCAACAGAGTGCTACAGACAGCACACTTGCTGCATCCATAATGTTTATGGATAAAGCATACATAATGTTTATGGATAAAGCATACTTCACACATAAGAAAGCCTTCAATCAGCATAATACCCTTGAGTGGGCTTTGGAGAACCCTCATCATACTCAGCCATGTGCAGCTCAACAGCATTTCCCAGTCAATGTTTGGGCCAGCATTCTTGGAGACTAGCTTATTGGACCATACCTTCTGCCCAGCCTTTTAGATGGTAGGGCATACCTAATCTTGCAACATGTCCTGATTGAACTTCTTGATGCAACATAAGATCCTCCATCATTGTTCTGCTCCATGTGGCATCAGGATGACAGGGCTCCTTCACATTACAGAATTCACGTGGGCCAAAATCTCAACGTAAGCTTTTGGACTATGGTGGATAGGTTGTGGTGGCCTGCTTCATTGGCCTGCCAGATCACCAAACCTGTCATGCATGTATTTTTTGTGGAGTTACATGAAGAGTTTGATGCACGAGATGTCCATTCCTTCAGTTGAAGACCTCATCACTCGAATAACTGTAGCTGCCAAGATAATATGTGGCATGCCAGGGAATCTTTCAAAACATAAGGAATTTCATGCAGCAATGCTTTACAACCAAAAGTCATCTGGCTGGCCTAAATTTCAAAAACCTGTTGTAGTACAGGGCGGGGTGCGAGATCTTCCCGTTTTAAACATGTTGCAGTGATGTTAGTAGGGAGGAGTGGGATATTTGTGTTCCTGTCACAGTCTCAAACATGTTGTGGTCTATTCAGCAGTGCACTTTTGCTGTGGAGGCATATTTCTGTAACGGTTGGTCGGTGATTGCAGAGCAACATGCCTTTCATCGTCACTTCGATATTCCTCCACAAGGTCATGTTCCTGATTGGAAATGTGTTTTAAAGTGGATGGATGTTTTCCGAGCAATAAGGAATGTCTCCAAAGAAAGAAAAGGACCTCCGAAGACCGTCAAAACACTTGAAAATGTGGAAAAAGTTTGTGTGTAAATTAAATCTGGTATGTGACACAATGATCCAACAATTCTCTTACCTGCTCTTCAAGAAAGGGACCTTGACAATGTGCAGTTATAACAAGATTGTACCACAACCTACAGCTCCAGGGCTTCCATGGATATTTTGAGAGTAGCCTTCCCCGAATGACAGATCTCCCAATGAAGAGGTGCAAACTGGCCTGCGCACTCAGCTGATTTATCCACTGATAACTTCCTGTGGGCTTACCTCAAGTACCTGGTTTACAAAGATTGCTCTAAGACCCTAGAAGAGCTATGGAGCCGAAACTGACAATATCCCGATTTAAATGCTTGAAAAGGGGACAAAGTTTTCAAAATTGATTACATCAGTGTATTGATAATGGAGGACAAAATTTAACAGAAATTGTGTTTAAAACTATGTAAATTCAAAGTTCCAATGTTGTGTAGTACGTGGAAAATAACAATAAATTTGAATGAAATACATAGTTATTTTATTGCATTTTCAAAACAGTAAGTTCCCACACCCCACCCTGTACAATATTTCAATCAAATGTTTTCTGTTCCATTAATGTGTTGCTGTTTTTGTTCTTTTTTTCTCTGCTTCTTTGCACTATACTCCTGCTTTTACGACCCTGCAAGTTTGTCGGTATGGTAGCGAATCACCCTGTATATATATAACTAGTGCAATATATATTTTAAAAATTATATAAATTAATACATTTCAAAAATCCATATTAGAAATAATTTAAATTATTTTTGGTGCTCAAGGCTTTGGCCAAAGACAGGCGTACATCTAGCCATGATGAATTTCATGGGCCTGGATCTGACGCAGTCAGATGTGGCATAAGAAACAAATTCTTTTTATATGAATAGATTTTCTTGCATAATGCAATTATAAATAACTTCAATTCTATCAGTTGTAAAATAAAGATAGTTCCACAATTTAACTGCGATATTTACAAATTCAACAACCATGACAACATGACTTAACTTATAAAATCCCTCCTTATTTAAGGTAAGAGGTTAATGGTTTATTTAAACAATTATGATAAAAATTTTAAAATATCTCCCTGAATGACATTAGCAATAGCAAACAATAAAACTTTCTATCTGCATAACAATAACAAAAGTACACAAAAAAAAAGGTTCTATAGTACATTTAATTATAAAAATAGTTTTTTTTACAGGAACCTATTTTAAATGAATAATGAATATGAATAGCAAAGTAAGTTTTTATACATCTCATGTGAAGGGTGTACTTAAATTCATTACTTTTTTTTTATTTGAATTATAAATATTTGTATTTGCTACTCCACTATTTTTATTTTAATCTCAAAAGAACAGGTTAACTTTAAAAAAAAGAAAGAAACAGAAAAAAAATTGATAACTAAAAAAATAAGCAATTTCCTTCCACAAATATATATACAAAACACTAAACATCATAGATAAAATACAAAACATCAAAAATAACAGTTTAAATATTTAATCAATATTAAATGAGCAAAATAAAAAAATTAATTCTGAACACCATTGCTCTAAGGAATTGTGTATGCATACAACACACATGAAACAATTCTACTCACACACACACAGTAGCATAAATATATTCTTATTCAAAGCTTGCATATACATCATAAATAAAAATTTCTTCAGTGTTATGTCAATTTAAGAAAAATTATTTAAAAAACCATCAAAGAATAACACCTTTAAAAATTTGAAAAGAAAAATAAAAAAACCCTTTAATATAAACAAATAAATCTATTATTCATTATCATAATCTATTATTCACAATTGTGCTAAATAATTTAAATGAGATCTTAAAAGTAAAATATATTAAGCAGCATATATATATATATATATATATATATATATATAATTTTACTAAACCACAGAAATTTCTAGATTTCATAAGAAATTATTGGTACAATTGAAGAAAATGTACATTATAAAGAGGGCATGAAAATACATTAGTTATATTATATACATACAAGAAAATTTTAGGTCTTATTTTGAATCAAAAATCTAAATTTTTTCAACTTTAACACAGTACTGTGCTTCAAACCTATTTCTTACAATAAATGCAAAATGAAATTTTTAGTTCACATACTCTAAGATTCATGTAATGAAGGGACACTTATTATATGTAAATCAGAATTTATATTTCGAAATACATTTGATGTACAGCAAAAAGCCACATAATATAAATATAAATGAAATATCAAACTAATTCTTAAAGATATTAGTCAACAAAATATAACTCTATTAATTACTAAAAGAAACTGAATAATTATTTAGGAAAAAATCTACATTAGTATTTTACAAGATCTTGAAAACAATGTGTGTAGATGATCACATCACACATTGATTTCAAATGCTCAATTTATTCCTTGCAGTAAATTGAATCGAATTATCGATATATGCGTATGTAACAAAAAATTTGACTAAAAATTCCATGGTCTTTAATGATGCTTCATAATTATTTTACAAAAGCAATATTGATAAGTATATAAAGCAATATTTACTCAATATAAACAATATTTAAGCCAAAAGTTTTTGGAACTACACAGTTTTAAACAAAAATATATAATGTACTTTGATTTTCAAAAGAGACCAGCATTACAATTATTAAAATCATAAGTAGACGGCGACTTTTTCTAAATTTCCTCAAACACAAAACTCCTAAAACTTCATCGTAGAACCATAAATTTTATCAACATTAGTTTCACACTATCTTGAGATAGTATTGAAAAATTTATAACAGAATGTCATATCGAGTCCAAACTTTAAAAAGAACACATTTTTATTTGGCAGACAGCCATAATTTCATTTTGAAATTTTGACAAACAAGGGATAAAATACTTTTATATTCCATCAAACTTATTTACAAAAAATTTACATAATTTTTTCTAATTTTCTCCCGTTTTGCAATGTTTGAATATATTCGCATAAAATCCATTTTTTCAAAAAAATATTTATTCAAAGAAACTGAATTTAAACAACTGTGCAATAATATAAACATAAGCCTCACACACACACACAAAAAAAAATAAACCGTCTTTCATGAAACGTCACATAACTTGAACGGGGAATAAATAATTCTAGAACACACACATTAGAAATTAATAAGTCCAAAAACATACCATTTTACATAACAAAATACAGAAATACGTTCAATTTTTTCAGAATTACAAGCTGTTATAATGGTCTAAAGCACGACAAAAAAGATAAAAGGGAGTAAGATTTTGCCTGTAACAGAAAAGAATATCAAAAGAAATCGCGATATATTTTTGTAGTTTTTTTTTTTTTTCCTTCTGCATTTATACCTGGAAATTGACTACATGCATATAAAAAAAAAGATTTCAAATAACCATAATTGTGATGATAGAACTAACCTGAATTGGAATAACATTGAAATTTGTCGACATTTTATGAAAGTTATCTTCATCTGAATCTTATATTTCGTAATGCACCTCTAATAATTATATTTAATTGTTTTAAGCAAGTAATAAACAAATGTTGCACCAGTGATTCCAAAAAGATGGCCAGGAATGTCTACGAAAGCTAAACGCAAACAAAACAAGAAAATTGAAAAATTTTAAATAACCCTGTCACATCGTACATACTCAGAAGAATGCCAAATATTTAGAATCTTTATGCCCACTGGCTCATAGAATGTAATGACCGTTTAAGGTCACGTGATCAAAATATTATCTGGTAATAATCCACGTGATACAGTAATTTTGTAGACTTATTTAAAGTTAGAGAAACGATTTACATAATTACCTTTCGTGTTTCAAACTGTTTTTAAGAAAAAGATTATAAAAACAATTAAAACTATATGCGTTTAATAAACTTTGAAAATACAACTAACCTAATTTTAAATGCTCAGAAATTTTAAAAAACGTAAAAAACGTTCATAATATTTTGATGGTATCGAAGGACTTGGGTTGCAAAGATGAAAGAAATATATATACCTTTAAAAAATATTTTTTTTTTACCATTTAGAACAAATAATTCAAAAATCTTAATTTTGTATGAAGATCACGTGTGTGTTAAATTTGTTTGCTGAATTTTGAGAAAACTCACTAATGTCTGTATATTCAGGCACACAACTCTTCAACAAATTCCCTTTTCTAACTGTGATTCGGTTAATACAGTATTCAAACAACAAACAAATTAAATAAAATAAAAGCCACAAAATATATATCTGTGCTCAGATTTCTTGAATCATATTAGTAAAACTTAAGTTAAGAATTCTCTGAAGAGCTAATTTTTCTACTGTATATTTCCCTTGAGAGGGATAGAAAAAAGTATCAGGTTCTCTACTTTTAAAGACATCAATGCTTAGACACATTAATTTTACTCTAATATCTAAAAATACTTTTTAACAAGAAGCGCCTTGTCTATTTTTCCCTTTACAGATGACTATACCAAGGAAGGGAATTTTCTGACACTGAATAATTTAACAGTCCTGGAGTAAGTTATAAGCGGACAAACTCACCCGAGTCGTACTGATGAAAAAGCGGAGGTTTACTTATTCTCTATTTAGTACAGTCGGTCGAAAAAATAGTTGAGCAACGTGACCTTTTCAAAAAATCATTGGAAATGGAAAACGACCTTTATTGAAACAACCTTTGTTGAAATTTATCATGAAAACCATCTCATATGAAATTCATCATGAAAACCATCTCATTTGAAATTCATCATGAAAACCATCTCATTTGAAATCATCTCATTTGAAACCGTCTCATTTGAAATTCATCATGAAAACCGTCTCATTTGAAACGAAAACCATCTCATTTGAAACCATTTCACTTGAAATTCATCATCAAAACTGTCTCATTTGAAACCATCTCATTTGAAACCATCTCATTTGAAACCCTCTCCTTTGAAACCCTCTTCTTTGACATTCTCTCCTTTGACACCCTCTTCTTTAATACACTCTCCTTTGAATCGATCTCACCACCGTATTTTGGTTCCCCCCTTTTCGTTTCCAACGACTCTTTTTACATGACTCTTGTCCATTTTCCCCCAACAATTGCCTTCAAGTTTCCATCCCCCAGAAAAGTTCAAACGGCTCTTTTTGTATGAATTATATCCCTTTTCACCTAATTTTTATCCCAACGTTGCCTGTAGGGTCTCAATTCCCCTTTGAATCAACGTATGCAGGAGGCGTAGGTTGGTCCACATTGCCTGTAGGGTCTCGATTCCCGTTTCAAGCAACGTATGCATCAAGCGTTAAGAAGTTGCCTGTACGGTCTCGATACACATTTGAAGCAAAGTATGCAAAAAGCGTAACCATGTATGGACAGCATAAAATTTTTCAAATTTCACAGAAAAAAAATTTTCAGGGCCGAGAGAAAATTTTTCATTCTACCCCAGAGCGACGATTGAGACAGGGGTCATCCACAAATTAAATTCTTGACAGGTCAAATGAAACAGAGCTCTCCCAAAAATAGTTTTAACACGGGGGTCAAATGAAATGCTGGACAGGTCAAATGAAATGCTGGACAGGTCAAATGAAATGTTTTTGTGAGAGGGCCACCTCATTCCAATCTAGGTGACGATTCACAGGTAATTTGATGCATCTAGGAGGCCACCTCATTCCAATCTTGGTGACGATTCACAGTGATGCATCTAGGGGGATCACCTCATTCCAATCTTGGGGATTATTCACAGTGATGGATCTAGATGAGAAGGCCTCCCATCTTGGTGATGAGGGTCCAATCTTGGTGTATGAATGGACCCGAAATAAGAGGTGGGAACTGTCCCCCCCCTATTTTCGGTCTTGAGGATTTTGCTAAAAAAAACATTTACTGTTAAGACTGCCAGAATTAGAGATGGAAAAAGACTCCAAATCCTGACAGTGTTAACAAA
>BMAU01005346.1:0-12813 GCA_019973935.1 Trichonephila clavipes | reverse complement strand
TCGTTGAGTTGGCATGTTTTCTCACCAAAATGCATGTTAGGGCTTGTCTCGTTGAGGTGGGCTGATCCCCGTTTTCTCACAAAATATACACACATTTCATTTGGGGCCGAATGAATGAGCAATACATTGCATCCATCACAAAATAACACAATTATAACCTTGTAAAAAAAAATCCTGTGGGAAACGTGATATACATTTCAAAAGGTCGTTTTCCATTTCAATCATTTTTTGAAAGGGTCACGGTGCTCAGCTATTTTTTTTCGACCGACTGTATAATGATATACCAATATCAAATAAAATCTATTTTTTTATATTATTTCTCTTTGTCTTATTTGCAACATACAAGATTAAGCAGACCTTATAATTTTTAATGTCGTTCTTTAATTAACAATTTAAATTAATAGCTATTGTATTTCATAAAAATAAATCAGTTTTTGGGGGAAATGGTTTAAAATATTTGTATTCATTCAAAAAATATTAGTTACCCCTCAACTAAAAATTAGATATAACCAAGTAGAGGACACTCTAAAAATTACCTCAAGTGGAAAAAAATACTAAATCCTAAATTCAAAAAACCATGTAAAAATTTTTATTTGAGAATTTATATATGATAACTCAAAAAGCTAAAACGTTTTTATTGACGAAAACAAATTGTTTTAACCTCTAAACACCTTTATTTTATGTATCACTGGATTTCTACATTGTGAAGGAGAATTAAAAAATCTTTTCAGCAAAAATATGGCAAGAAATGAAATGAGAACATGGTTGAAATATAACATTCATCTCATCATTCATGCATATTTTACAGATTATTGTATTTTCTGCTTCTGTGTTCTTGAAGCTTCTTGCGTTTTGCAAGGTTCTTGAAGTATTTGATTTTTAAGAAGACACTCAGCTTTGTTATTTAATTTTCATTCTGATCAAATCCATATATTCACAATGAGGAAAGAATTTTTCGTGCTTTGTTAATGGATCATCACTTGTTTTCCAATTACCTAAAGATCCATTACAACAGTAGCATGTCACAACATCTAATACACCTGTATAATAAAATCCACATTTAGCTAATTGTTTAGGACTGACCATTAAAAATTGGCCAATTTCTATAGGGTAACCAGACGATTCTTTTCATCTGAAAAACTAGATTTTTTAAATGCATTCTTTAGGTCATATTTATTTAATTTTGGGTGCTTTATTGCTTTTTCATTAACTGTTTCTGGGGAGTCGTCTTTCATCTTGTTTAATCTGTTAACCTCGAGTTTAGTAAATATCAGGACTATATATTTTATTTAGCTACTTTATGTAACTGACCATTGTTCAAAAACATATTTGACAGACTGTACACATTCACAAACTTCCCTATCACTGGTTTTAGTATGATGTCTATCGCCTTCTGAAAATTGGGAGCCACCCCTGACAAGCCAAATGGCATACAGCGAACTGTGTAAGTTCCATTCTTCGTGGCGAACGCTGTCTTAACTATATCATTAGTTTTTTACAATACATATTATGTACCAAGTGGATTTTGAAGAATCATAGTTACGTCACATTTGCTTACAGTTTTATAATTCAATTTTCTAGAGTTCTTTTTATCAAATTCTCATAAATAATGCATCTATGGATGCAGCCAAGTGCCCTCTATTTTTTAAAGGTAAAAAAAAAGAAGCAAAATTTGAAGTAATTTCACTTTCCAGTTCCCTTGAAAATTACATAAATACAGTAATGAAACTCCAACCACGGTTCTTTTCCTCTAGAAATTCTTCATTCTCCCCTACTTGATCATAAAAAGATTAAAATATTTCAAATAAAAAAAATCAAGTTTATAAAATTCCTTTATCTTTTACTCTCACATGAAATTTGTGGCCATAGTAGCCTGGTGGCCAAGGTAACGGACTCGTAACCGGCGTGTCATGAGTTTCAGCCTAGTGCTGCTGAAAACTCGCCGTGTAGGGAAATGACGCGCGTTAAATCTGTCGAGCTCACACATCCTCCCGTTGGTGTGGTAGTTAGGAGAGGGGTGCCAGTTCAGGTGTCATCCTCGCCTCTTGACCATGGCTCAAAATTACGATGTCCGTCGCCAAAAGCCCTAGTGTAGCTGAACAGTGGGACGTTAATATTCACTCACTCACATGAAGTTTTCATGTTCTTTCGCGGGCTTCATTGTTTTTGTTGTATCAACATGCGAAGACTTTGTTAAAATCCTAGATCATCAAGCTTTTTATCCATTAACTGAGATATGTGACTCACACTCATGAAAAGGATTATTTAGGTTGCATTTTAGGTACTTTAATCAATTTATTTTCAAAGATTCTATTAAACTGAGTTAGCATATCGAAAACTTTTCTTAATTCTTTCCGCATAAGTGACAGAACACATTGGTAAAGTACTTTTTATTTAACACACAATCTTAATTTTATCCAAATTACAAATCAGTTTGCAGGCAACGATCAAAGCTCCAAATGCATTTCAAGTGAAGTGAAGGGAAGAATAAACTATCGCTGCACTGTCGCTAAATATTTTAATGTTCGGGAACTAGGAGAAAGGTATACATAATCTTTATTAATCAAGTTAATTGTTTAGGATAATTCTTTTTAAAATGTTTGTAATCCTTCTATAATTTCTCAAAATATGTATGAAGATAATAGTTTTATTGTATATGTATATACAAATTTAATGCGTATATGTATAGAGATTTGGAGAACATCAAGTTGCTGTGTTATATTATTGCTATCTGATGTTAATTTTAAATACACATTGCAGGGTAAACTCCTAGGAGAGCCCCCACCCCTTGGCGCCAAGTGAAAACGAAATGGCGCCAAGCAAACCCGACAACGGTGACAAGTAAGTATAGCAGTATAAGATGGATGCGCAATGAAAATATATGTAAACAATATAGAAATTTAACATTTAAGATAAAAAATATAACACAACAGCACTTACTTTCTTATTGTTGATAAAGTGTAACAACTGCTTTTAAAAATTCTGAAAGTCGTCGCTGAGTGAGTTAGTGATCGCGAGAGACGCGGCCATAAATACTCAGCGAGGTAATGGTCGAACATGCCTTCTACGTGGCTGGTGTGATTACGGAGAAAACGTTTTATATTGCCGATTAACTTACTATTGGAAAACCACGAATTATTTCTTATACTTCTGCAAACATAATGCGTATTCACACCTTTTTTTCGACATCTCCATTCAAATCCATCCAAAACAACATTCTTTCGTTCATTTAATCCCATTTGCTCATTACATTTAGGACATTCATAACTTGAAGCAATTAATCCTTCTTTCATACACCATTCAATCAATTCTTTCTTGCCTCTAGCATTCAATAACGTAAAAAACTCTAACATGTATATTCACTTACAAGCGCAGCCATATTTTCAACCCGGTGCCCAACAACAATATGAAATGCGCGCCCACAAATGACGAAAATTCTAGAAAAAGTTAGGGTTGCCATATGTTGTATTTAAAAGCAAGGTTACCATGACGGCGATATTATCGCCAACCAAAGTAATTCGCCCCAAGGGTGGGGGCTCTCCTAGGTGTGAACCATTCGGGTGGAATATTTTTTATTGCATGTATATAGAATGCGTAACTAAATCCGTTTAAATAATTTGATTGCGGAGTCTATAGTTTAAGAAATGTGCTAGTGTATAAATATCGAAATATGATGGTTTTTAATTTGATTTGAATATAAATATAGCACTATCTAATAGCTGTCTCGTGTTTGATACCTAGATGGTTGCGACTAGTGCAAAATAAACAGTCTTCATGTATAGGCTAAGCCATTATGTGGTGGTTTCAGAAGAGATGAAGAAGACATGAATTATTCATTTATGAGATGAAATATACTTATAAAAAATATATAAATGCTTTGTATGCATGTAAAACATTTCATCTTTTAGTTGGGTATTAAATATAAATACACCAATATAATTATGGATTGAATCATATTTGAACTCGCTGTTTGGTGACAAAGAATCTTGCCAACTTGGTGAAATAAGTTACTTGGTTGGTAGTGCTGCTTTCTATTGAAGAGAATCCACTGTAGGGACTAGTGCCATGCTGTTTAAAATGACAATTTCTATATTTTTCTGAGTTTCATTTTATGGACAATGATTTTCATTCTATGGCTGGAAGAGACTAGTAGCTTTTTGTTAAATTTTTTAATGGAAAGGTAAGGTAAAAAAGTATGAATTTTTGTTTGATTGTTTTTGAATTCTAACACGAATCTTCGTGTGCCCTTCTGATGGAAAAGGTTATCACTTTGTAAAGTTAGTGCTTTTTTTCTATTTCAACTAATGCTTTTTCTTAATTGAATGTTATTTTTAATTATAACTAATTATTATTTTGTACTACAGAATAAGTTTCATGTTGGAAATGCAGGGATTAGTACCAAGAAAAGCAACAGGAGAAATTTTGTGTTTTTTAATTTAACTGGCGTCTAAAAAAATATTGAAAATGTGGTATCCAGAATGTAAAGCATAGGAAATGAATATTTTAAATCTCTTATTGGTTGGCTCTTATTTTTTAATTGGCTGCTTTGAAGAAACATATAATAAAAATTGCATGTCATCTCGTATTTTAAAAGTTAGTCTTTAACATACACATTTGAAAGAGATTTACTTTGGTTTCTACTGAAACGCAATTTTGTTCACATGCTTTTCTTTTCCATAAGTTTTGCCAAGTTTGTTATTTTCAATCTTAATCGTGCCTTTTCCTCCATCAGTTGCATATTCTTTACATGTTTTAGGCATTCATACCGAGATGCATTCAATCCTTCACTTTTTACACTAATCGTACTTCTTTATCACTTTTGTTCTAAAGTTTAAAAAATCCAGTGAGCTTCATTTCCAGTTTTTACAACCATTCTTTAAAAAAGTGCTTATCTCTAATAAGGTTTAAGTTGGTCCAAAGGTCTGGAAGTGACCAAAAAGTCTAGGTAAGGTGGTCATTTTTTCATTGATGCTAAATTTTTGTCACTAAATCAGGCTCTATTTGGATCCAACCAAAGTAGGATCTAAATTTTAATTTTTAAAAAAAAAACTTAAAAAATTTCATAGAATTAAAAATTTTTCTAGTTAAAATCAAGATTCCTGTAAGATGTAATTTTATGTGTGCACAATGTTAATAAAAATTTTAGTATCTAATTGTTTTATTCTAAACTGTAGATAAGAAATGGGAGCCTATAAATATATGCAAGAATTATGGAGGAAAAAGCAGTCGGATGTTATGAAATTTCTACTCCGCACAAGGTGCTGGTATTATAGACAGATGAATACAGTTCATAGAGCTCCCAGACCAACAAGACCTGATAAAGCTCGCAGATTAGGATATCGTTGCAAGCAAGGTTTTCTTTCTCTTTATACCTATTTTACTAATCCAAACTTTTCAGATATTTGTGTGTTATTTCTCTAAATGTATAAAGAATAGAAAGTAAAATTTCTGTTAAGAAGTTTACGTAATAGTTATATATGTTAAGCACAGTGTTACCTTTTGAAAATGTTCTCATGACATAAATTAAAAGTTATTTGTTTGTAGTGTAGCTTATAGATATTTAGGTGTTTAAATAAGCGAAAATGAACACTAGGTTTTAATCTTATTTTGGTGAAATTGTCGAATTCAACGCTTTTCCGCCCAAATTTTAAAAATAGCCAATTTGGCGCGTTTTTGCCTTTTGTGTTTCGGAGTTGCAACCCTACCACAACACGCAACACTGGAGTGTGGAATTCAAGATGGCAGAAGGAAAATCATTAAGATATAGCATTTTAAAGTTTTGAAACTGAAAATTGCTGCAAAAATCAGGCATTTAAAAATAGAAATAATTTCACTTACCTTTAAAAAATGCTGCTTTTTGCGACATTTATCATGATGAGTTGCCTACTAAAATTATACCAGTGTGCGACTGCATATTTCTGAGAGCACCTTCCAAAAAATTTTATTTTTGCATTCCTAACAAAACAGTGCACAAATCCATGTTATTCAATTTAGACCAAAACCCTTTCCTTACACTCCTAAACACATAATGGGTATCCTCTTTCACACTGGACTAAATTTTTCAGTACCATTCAAAAACCATCATTCACTTTCTTTCTCTTTTTCCACCTTTCGGACATACATACAATAATCCAATCAAGCCTTTTTTCATGCATCATTCTAAAACAGCTTTCTTTCCAAGCACAGGCAACATGGCAAAAAAAACCTTTCACAATATTAATTGTAATTTTTCATGCATTCAAATTCTCTAATCACATCGTGGCAATCTGAAAATTTATGCAGATAAAAAGAGTAATATTACCTGTTAAAATGATTCCACAACAAAAAAAAACGAATCGAAAGAAAACTTCTGTTCCAACGGAATTTCCAGAGCAAGCGAAACTAAGGCCGTTGAGAAAGGTTTCTAAAATTGTTAAAAAAAAGAGATGTGCATTAGTAATTATCGTTAATTTTTAAAGTAACGAAGTCTTACTGCCCATGCGCGAGAAAGACCGTTGAAGAATTAAACTGTTAAAATAAAAATAAAAAATTACAAATGCGCTAACTTGTCATGATATCTTTAAAACTGTGTTGAAATTAAAGAAATCTACCGGGCATGCACAAAATTTTGCCAAAAAAACTACTTCACTGGAAAACAAATTCAGAAGGCTTACCAGATTTGGCGTGAGAAGCTGCTGATTCGACAAATCAACCCTTATTTTAATGTCTTTATCACCAATGTAGAGAATTATATTGGATAGGCGTCCAAAACGAAACTTTTGGTGCAGTTCCCCCCGCCCTGAAATAAACTATAATTTTACCCTAATGATACTTATTTAAAAAAAATTAGATCTATTTTATAACTTGTGAAATGATCTTTGAAAAGTTTCATTTCAAATTTTACAGCTAAGTATGAAAAAACAATACATTTTAAATTGCCATTTTAGCTTTCATGAATATTTAATACTGAAGTTATTTTTTATTAAAATTGTATTTATTGAATTTGTAACTATAGGTTTGAAACACTTACATGCTATTGTGCGACCTTGTTTAGGTAATGAGGCAGTCTAAAACTTAAATTTTATGCACTTAAGTTATATAAAAAAAACGTGATAATTATCTGCTACTCTATGTTGATTAAGTACAAAAGTTGTAAATTTTTTAACGGTTACTATTAAATTAATTTACATGCATTATGTGAACAAAAAAGTTTCTTAAATGAGCAATCATCTTTTCCAGATAAAGATTTAATTAAAAATAAAAAATTAAAGCTGAAACTTTGGTTTCCAATTAAAATGTTTAAACACTTATTTTTTCTTGATTCATCTTTAAATTTGCCACATCCATAGAATTAATTTATAATTGTAGTGTTAATCAATATCTGAATATTGCAGAGCTTGAATTAATTTTTTGGGTGAATGCTTACATTTCTATAAAAACTTATTCCCGTATTCTTAGGATATGTTGTATACCGTATAAGAATTCGACGGGGTGGCCGCAAGGTGCAAGTAGCAAAGGGTTGTTCTTACGGTAAACCTAAACATCATGGTGTCAACCAGTACAAACCTGTACGAAGTCTCCAAGCTACTGCCGAAGTAAGATTTTTTTTCTGCCCCTTTTTATATATTAAGTAGCGTGTATTCACATATTTGAGAAATGATAAAAACTTATTTGAAAAATATAAATTAATTATTGCTACTTGTAAAATACAGTTGGTTACATCAAAGTAATCCATATTATTAAACTTCCTTATAAGTCTGAATTTGGTAACAATATTCAGAAAGGACATGAGTCATTTATATATATATATATATATATATATATATATATATATATATATACTAGCTGGTATATCCGTTCTTCGCACGAGTGAACTGAACAGTTAAACAACACAGATTGAAGGATAAAGAAGTTTTTAATGAGTTAATTTTAAGTGAATTGCAAATTAAACAAAAAAAGCTTTTCACATATCTCAGCTGAAGAAAAGAAAGAAAAAAAATACCTTTTGTTAAATTTTAAGTCTGTAGATCTAATAGCTGATAAAATGGATTTTTTTTTATATTTATAACTCCCCGTAACACTCTTGAGGGTTGATTTTTGAAAATACCTCCCTAAGCTGATCTCTGCTCAGCAAAAGTAACACATTTTTAAAAATTTTGTGACGCTTAAAATATTGTAAATAATTTATAACTGAGTGTCATACATTAATATAACAATGGTCCGTCGCCATAAGTCCTCATGTAGCTGAACAGTGTGACGTTAATATTCACTCACTGAAAGAAATACAGTACAGTAGTTATAACTATTTTTATACTTAAAAATGCAATCTGCCTATTCAATTAAAATTATAGCATTATAATTAATTACTAACCACACAAACAAAGTTTGAAAATTTGTCCAAATGATGTAGCGTGAAAGAGAAAGTTTATTCAGACAGACAACAAATGTCTTATATGCATATAGATTTGTTTGAATTCTTGTGTATTATTACTTTTGTAAGCTTCATGACATACTTTATGGTGTACCAGTATTTTAAAGCTGACTGAGCCATAGCAACATTTAGCTGGGTATAGCTAGTTATAACATAAAATTAAATCTTAAAAAGATATATCAAAAATAAAAGACAACTCAATATTTTAAATAAATCAGTATTTTTGGTTCACTCCTAGGAGAGCCCACGCCCTTGGCACGAATTACTTTGTTTGGCAATAATTGTGCCATCTTGGTAACCCTACTTTTAAACACTACATATGGCAACCCTAACTATTTCTGGCATTTTTGTATTTTGTTGGTGCTCATTTCGAATTTCATTTTGTTGTTGGGCTCCGGGTTGGCTGTGTGTGTGTGAGGGAATATACTTTAGAATTTTTTACTTGGTTGAATGCGAATGGTAAGAAAGAATTGATTGAATGGGGTATGAAGGAAGGATTGATTGCTTCGAGTTATGAATGTCCTAAATGTAATGATCAACATGATGTAACATGGTTGGCAATAAAACGCTATGATCGAAATCGTACCTGCCACGCCGAATGTATGTTCGACCATTACCTCGCAGAATAAATATGGCGGCGCTCACACGATCATTCGCTTAGCGATGAGACCTTTAAGGCTTTTTAAAATCTGTTGTTACGCTGTACCCTCCACTCGGAAAAGATCAGCAATAAGAAAGTAAGTGCTGTTTTTATATTTTTTTTTCTTAAATGTTTAATTTTTGTATTTATATATTTCGTTACGCATCCACCTTATTCCCCTATATTCCCTTGCCAACATTGTCGGGTTCGCTTGCCGCTATCTTGTTCTGGCTTGGCGCTTTTTACGGTTTCTCGCCAAAGGTGTGGGCTCTCCTAGGATTTTACCCAAACAAAATTTTAAAAATTGTCAAAAACAGATAAAATATAACATTTAAGAAAAATACCACTGATTAATTTTGCCAAAGACATCGCAATGTGCAATAAAATATTTGCAGTACATAATAACCAAAAAAAATGTAAGTACTAAAATATGAAAAAAAAATTATATATTGAATTAATTAAGGATTACTGGAGGGAAAGATAAAACAGGCTAAGATAATACTCATAATATTAATTTCATATTGGCTGGCTACTCATTTTTGGCATGATTTTGAAATCACGCCAAATTGGTATGTTGCGGCCAGTCTAATGTTATAGTAATGTACAGAATTAAAGGTACTTACGTATTATTGCAACCTATTGGTGACATTATACGAAATGAAGCACATGATTGCCAATTCAATGCATACAAAGTTGGGATTGCCAAAGTGGGTGCTCAAAGCTACGGCTAACGACCTTAAATTTTAACCATCATGAATGTCGTGGACCTTTGCAGATTAGTTTTCTTTTTTTAAAAGCTGTATCAAAATTTCTAATAGTATATTAATAATAAATTATATATATATTAATAATAAATTATATATATATTAATAATATAATGCCTTTGTTTGTCGATTTTGAGATACGGGGCTTTATATAGTATAATCAGAAAGAAAAAAAACTTATTTTTAATGCCATTATGAATGTCGTGGACCTTTACCGATTAGTTTTCTTTTTAAAGCTTCATAATATAATTAAAATTTCTAATAATATGATCAAAGCTACGGCTAACGACCAGTTATTAGTTTTCTTTTTCGGTTATAATTTTTTAAAAGACGAAAATGTTTTCAATACCCTTAAAAATGGAAGCCCTCCCACAAATAATTTTTGGTACCACCAAAGTTAAAGAATTAGTTTGACCTTTAGAAGGTTTAATAAATAAAAATTTTTCAATTCTAATATAGAAATAATACTTTGGTCTATAATATTGGTTTTGTAAAATCGGTGCCCAGAGAATTAAACTTCCTGGTAAAAAAAAAAAAGATTTCAATAAAGTTTTTTCTAGTAATAAAAAAATTATAATTTTTTAATGTTCCGTTATGTATACAAGAGAAACGGTTAACATTCAACGTATGACATTTTTGGAGACACCATGGCTTCTGTTTCACCGATAGTCGGATTTTTTATCCTTTGAATTTAACAGCAACCCTCTCTTAGGACTTAAAAAAGTCGTTATTGCTAATTTAACTAGTTCAGTGACAATATTATGTAATACAAATTGGCTCACTGAATTGCGATTACATGTAAAGAATTTAAAAATTACGAAACTATACGTTCAAAATACTTTTAATTTCAGGTTTGTTGAACCATTTATCCCGGATGGAATTGTATGTCACAGTTACAGAAGACATAGACTCAATAGATGTAAATCTTGTAAGAGGTTTTCTTGTGCCAGTGTGAAAATTACAGATTTTATAAAGCAATTGTACAATTTAGACTTGAACATAAAATGTGAATAATTGTAAAATGTGAATAAATTGTTTGTTATTTCAAATTTAGTACAAAAGAATCTATTGTTTGGAACTTTAAATAAATGCTTTTTTGAAAATATGCTTACTTTTCGTCTTTTGCTTCATCTTCTCTGTTAGAACATCTTGAGTGCCTCGATTTATGTTTTACAAGACGACGTCTTGAATCACTCCAACTAGAACTATGTGACTTTGTACTATGTCGATTATTTCTTGCCCTTTTGCCTAGATGATAGCCTATAATATTAGATGAATTTATATAAACTAAATATCCGTATTAAATCCACTTAAAATATACAAAAAAGTTAATAAATATGTAAAACCCTTACCTAGAGAGATCGAAGTCTCACTTATTCCACTACTCGATAAAGCTTCATTTAATATATCGTGAAAAAAAGCCCCTAAATATAAAAATATTTTATAATCAAAATAATTCTTAAATTTGGAAGTAAAAAAAACTTGTGAAACGTGTATTTGAGGGTTCTATAAAAATATAACTTTTTTTAATTATCTACTGTTAAAACTTATTTTATAATACTACTTTTTTTTTTTGAATTATTTAAAACCTAAAAAATATTTACAACTTCTTTGAACAAAACTCTTTATAAATTTGGAAGTAAAAACTTACGCGAGAAACGGGTATTGGATCCCTTGTTTGACTTCGTTGACGGAACTACAAAAATGAAAGTATAACTTTTTAATTATCTACTGTTAAACAAACAATTATTTACAACTTCTTTTGAACGGAAACTCTTTATAAATTTGGAAGTAAAAACTTACGCGGAAACGGTATTTCCTCACTTGTGGATATTGGGCTATCTAAAAATATTAACTTTTTAATTATAAATATTAGAAAACTATTTATAAATTTTTAACAATATATAGCATTAAAAACTTACAAATAGGAGTTATTTCTGTTGTTGGCTGTCTAGGAAACCATATTGTAGCTTGTATCTTAAAAAAAAACTTTTTTTAATCAAGAATTTATTTTATTTTAAAAAATAATTTGTAAAAAACAGATCTCGACAGTAGCGGTTATAGCAAATCTCTTTGGGCATAAAAAAATAAGGAATTGGTAAAAAAAAAAAATATTAAGAGAATTAAATATACTGAAGACTTGATAAAGAGAAATTTTGTACTTACTGTCCATAATGTACGGTGATGAATGTTTTTACTTTTCAAATTACTTCGACTTTTATACAAAATTCATTTCTTTTGTCACTTTCAGTTTTATTAAATATTATTTAGTTCCTTCTTCCGTATTTTAATAAGATTACCTGTGCTGTATATAAAAAGATTTATTTCAACGATTCATAACGCCACATAATACCATTATTTTTTTTTTTTCCTTCTTCCGTATTTTAATAGTCATTTATTGTATAATGCATTATTTAGACGCTACACAATATTTTTTTTCCCGTCTCTGAATTCACAGTAATTGTAACTTTTTCATCTGTTCCGTATTTTAATAGTCATTTATTGTGTAGTGTATTTTAATGAGGTCACCTGTGCTGTATATAAGAGAAACTGTTAACATTCAACGTCTCGCATTTTGCGGTCCATATTTCAGAAGAGAGATGGCCTGTGACACGTTAGCGTCCGGACGTATGGACGATCCGACACCCGTGAATGAACAACCTCTACCTATAGATGACTCCCGACCCGGAACTCGACCGATAGTCAGATTTTTATCTTTTGAATTTTACAGCAACCCTCTTTTAGGACTTAGAAAAGTCGTTATTGCTAGTTTAATTTACTCAGTGGCAATATTATGTCATACAAATTGGCTCACTGAATTGCGATATCATGTAAAGAATTTAAAAATTACGAAACTATACGTTCAAAATACTTTTCATTTCAAGTTTGTTGAACCATTTCTCCCGGATGTTTTTACCAATTCCTTATTTTTTGCATCTCTATTTTTTTATTATGTCCAAGAGATTTGCTATAACCGCTACTGTCGAGCTCTGTTTTTA
>BMAU01005345.1:0-42500 GCA_019973935.1 Trichonephila clavipes | reverse complement strand
ATACATTAATTAAATTAATAAAGTGATCCTTTTTCTTAGATATTAATCTCTATACCATTTGCAGTAATTTTAAATTCAGTTTGTTTTAAAAAACATCAGTTCCAATAATTACATCAATAGTTGTTTGCAAATTGTCAATAACATAAATGTCCGTCATAAATTTGTATGATCCCTCAATATCAATAGTGGATTTAAAAGATCCAAAGGTTTTAATTTCACTCTTGCCGAAAGAAGTAAATTTATTTTCGTAGGATTTAACGTCGGTCTTCCAAGAATTTGATGAACACTTTCGCGTATTAAAGCAATAGTACTACCTGGTATCAATAAGAGCATCAAAATCATATCCATTAATTTTAACAGTTTTACGCATTTCTGATGAGGAATTGATTTCATTAACAACTTCACTAAAAACCTCATTAACAACTTCATTTTTAAAATCAGTTTTTTTTTAAATTCACACTGAGAACTTTTATGACCAAATTGGTTACAATTAAAACATTTTAAACTTTTATTTTTATGGTAACATTCATGAGAAGTATGATTAAATAATCCACAATTATAACAACGTATACGTACATTACTCTTATTAGCAGTAGCATCATTAAATTGACCTTTTTATTATGAAACTTGTTATCAGAACACATATTTTTATTAGATGCAGGAAAATCATACTGCTTAAATTTTGTACGCTTGTTTTCATTATCAATACAATAAGAATTATTTTGCATAAAAACCTTTTCATATATCTTTAACTTTTCTTTAAATTCTGAAATACTTTTACATGCATATAATATCAATTTATTATGGTTAGAATCAGGTATACCAGTTATACAATACATAATCAGGCTATGATCGTCTAAACGAAAGTGTGCTTGAAGCAATTTCACGCCATGGCCAAAAATATTCAAATAGAGATTCCGTAGGGCGTAATTTCCGTTTTGCATTTCCTTGTGGACGTCGTAAGAAGAAAATAAATCTTCAAATTCTTCAATTAATGCAGCTTTAAGAGAACTATACGTTAATATGTTATGGAGAGTTTGGATAAAAGTCTTTGCAGGACCTTGAAGCAAACGTTTAACACAAATAATTTTTTGCAAATCAGATATGTGTGGGATAAAAATAAAAGAGTTTTCTTCTACGTCGCGAAAAACTTTAACGCTGTAATTATCATTTCCGTAAACGACCCTCATAGTTGAAAAAAGGTCCTTTTAACAAAAATACATTCTCTTCGTTCCCCTTGGCTTTGATTTCGTTGTGTTTGAGGGAGGGGAACAAAAACATCCTGCGGAGAAGGCAAGTGATAAATTGGCGGGGTGAGGGGTTGTTTATTCGCGTCCTTCGTAGATTCTAGCGAAAAAGGGCGCCGAATCTTCGTCATCCGTCAATTGTTCGGTAAAATTATTTTTTAAAGATGCAAGATCTGATAAATTTTAAATATATGCTCGCTTAATTTTTGGCGCTTCCGCGCAATTCAATCCTAATATAGTGCAGACGGTAATAAGTTCAGTTTTCGTAAAGTCCTTTAAAATTTTATCCTTTCGTGCTTCAATGTCGTAATTCTGTGAGAAACCCGCGAATTTTTTTTAACTCCTTTTCTAGAAGATTTACTGGTAGGGTTCGTCATTAACAATTTTGTGCAGAAGTTGCACCGTTGAAGCAGGGGCCGTCTTTAATATGTTCGCAATAGCAGCAATTTCCCTCTAGACAGACCATCGTAAATAAATATCTTCAGAACAATAAAGGAGTAAATTGGAATGGACTCACCGTTGATGATTTCGTCGTTGTGGTTTGCGTTGCCGGTTTTTGCGTCGTTGAAGCGTGCGTGGTCCACCAGTCTTGACTCGTTGTATTTTCTAGGGTTTTTAATTTTAATTTAATTTGAGGCCGAGCTCCCAAATGTTATGTTGTTACTGGGATGAATTCGTAAACTGGGATTTGCCAGAATAATCTGTTTATTTTTAAAACAAGAATAAATAAAAGGGAGAATAACAATGTGAATGGAGTGAAAACATTTAAACGAGCGTCGTAGCCTAATTGGCTTTCATTATTTTTTAAGAGTTATTACTGCTCAGCCGATGCGCGTCTGCCTCTCTGCGGTCCCAACGGGATTCTGTTGAGTTCTGATGTTCCTTGCTTCGTCTCTCCTTTCCCCCGTCGGGGACATTGCCCTCTCTAGGGGGATGCTAAGGGGGCTTGCAATAGTGCCTTCAACTTCACATATATGTATATATATGTATATATATATGTATATATATATGTATATATGTATATATGTGTATATATATGTGTATATGTATATATAAAGAAAAATTGCTGATTAAAAGGGATACAAAACCATTAAGGTTGTACATTTTTTATTATATTTGTTTATTATTATTATTATTTTTGTAATATGTCTTTTAAACTTACTAATTGTTTATTCTATCATTGAAATTTTCCAAAAATATTTTAATGAAAATTAGCTTTTGATGGCTATAAGGAAGGTAAGCATTTTTATAAACATTCAAGAATGCTGTATGTGCAAGAATAGATTATAAAATAATGGCAAAAGATAGTAATTATTTTGAAAAAAATTTTTTTACTCACACATTACCCCAGCAGCGCCATTCAAAGAGAAAATGCTTCAGTATTCCCCTTTTAAATGATGTGAATATTTTGAAAGCTTGAAAATTGACAAAAATATTTACAACAATATGTTATATTGGGGAAAGTTTTGAATTTGTGTAATTGAAACTGAAAATAGTTTCAGATGTTTATGTAGCCTAAAATATTATATTTAAGTTTGTATATGATACTTAGCAACATATATTTAGTAATTAATTATGTATGGCATATAAAAAAGTGCAATGTTTTACTCTTTTGGAAAAATCTACATTCTGAATTCTTTAGAATTGCATATCATTTGTTATATTTTTAAAATCTCTTTAACACATTAAAATTTGTATCTGAGTAAAAATACGGCCATGGTAGCCGAGTGGTCAAGGTATCGGATTGTGGCTGGCCTTGTCATGAGTTTGAGCCCAGTACTACTAAAGACCTGTCGAGAGCTCAAACGTCCTCCCGTTGGTGTGGTAGTTAGGAGAAAGGGTGCCAGCCAGGGCCAATCCTAGGGTGTCGGCCACCCGCATGCAAAGACCTAATGTGCCGCCCCTCTAGAAGATTTTTTACATTTTGACTAATTCTTAACGTTGACGCTATAAATTTTTCTCCCTGTATTAAAGTAAAAAGTAAAACCTTAATAAAATGTAAATACAATTCTAAGTGCAGAACCTTTTTTTTTATCAGCTTATATGTCACAATAGTGACAAAATACTTAATTAAACAACAATAAAATAAAAATAGATATTTTATAATTAGAGTACCTAAATAGTAGAATTGAGGGTACTGAGAGAGAAATATTTTTTCGTGTTAAAGGATATTGCAAAAAAAAAATGTATGTTCAACAAAATTAAGCTTATTAAAATACAGTTATTTACATAGATATGTATATATGCATGTATTTAATTAAAATCAATGAAAAAAGAAACATTCACAAGAGCTTAATGAAATTGAATACAAAATTTTCAAGTTTTTTGTAAAACAAAACATTTATTGAGTTTTTGGAAAATAATTTTTTTGCATTGTCTTTTTTACTATAAAATTATCCAGAAATTGTTTGATGCTGTCCATTTTGTTATTCAATTCACCAATGGAATGTGCGTCTAAGTAAATGCTCATACTTTTTTCATGATGTTCCTCATTTTGGATGACTTGAGAATAGGAGATGCATTTTCACCATCAGAATCTGTATCAATGATACTTTTTGAACATTGAACACACTCCAAAATGTCTTTGCCTGTCATGATTGGGACTGTACACACATTACTGCAATGAATTCTTCCAATGATAAAATAGGACAATCCAATAATACAGAAAACTAATGCAAAACCATCTCTCTTTCATTTCACACCCCTTTGAAATGTCTGGTGTTCTCCGTATTTTGTTCATTCCCAGAAGGAAAATTTTTTCGTTTTAAGATAGAAAAAAATGCATGAAAATACATAGCAGTTTGTCAGGACCATTGTATTATTTCGTGTTATCCGATATTTCACTTTCAGCGTTTTCACGTTAAACGTATTGCGCTGTTGATCATGATTAGCTTTTAATGTTTTCTTTTATTATTGTTCTTAGTGCTACATTGTGAATTTTTTTATTCGCCCATTAAATAACATAGCATCTTGTTACATTTTGGGATTCTTTAAAAAAATGCAAAAATCCCACATTTTTGAAGTGATAACTTCTATTGGTGCGATTTGCTGGAGAGGGAACTTGAATGAACGTCACGCTCGGGAATGTAACGCTCATTCGGCTTTTTCCGCCTGTATTCGGAAAACTTGTTCCGACAAGATTGTCCACCCCTAAAAAGAAATCACGTGACTAAAAAAAGGAAGTTCTCCCTATGTTTTTTTAGTACTCAGTCTTCCTTCTTGTATGCTTATTTAATTGATTCATCTTCCCAAGTGTATTTATTATTCAAGATACATCAATAGGAATAACTATAAAGAAAGGTACGATTTTTAAATTTTTGAAGTGAAACTTTTTTGCGCTCGAGTAAATGAGAAAATTGCCCAGTTTTGCATAACAGTGAAAAAGCGAACGAAAGTACTCTCTCCCCATCCCCCGAATCGTCGCCATGGTAAGGAGAGAGTCAGAGGAGGGGGGGACACCGTGTAACTTGTGTCATATCGGTGAAAAAGTTGGATAATTGCCCACGTCTCCGACTGGTGCCTTTTTGAAATTTTCTGTAGATTGTTGGCTACATGGCGATGTGTTCGGTGGCTAATTTATTTCTTTAATTTTCATTTGCGTTGAATTATTATTTATTCTAGTCAGAACGTCTTAATCAAATGCACAAAGACGAAAAGAGTTTCGTGAAAGAAAAATAAAAAAAAACTAGCAGCAAGTCCAGTCGAAAAAGTGACAAAAAAACAGAAAAAGTAGTGCAAATTCATCCAGTGTTACTGCAAAATCTTGATCAGAGTACATGAGATAATATCAAGCACGAAAAAAAACATTGCAAAATACTTTCTTAATGCCGAGTTTAATGACAAACAGAAAAATAGTTCATATTCATCAAGTTCTAATGCCAAATCATCAGAGTACAGATGAGAGAATATCAAGCATGGAAAAAAACATTGCAAAATACTCTCTTAATGCCGAGTTTAAGGGATGGGAATACTATTGAGACTCTTCTTATGACAGCCAGATTAATACTGACTTTGTGAACCATCCTGTGCTGTCAACTACAAAACCCTCAACAAGTCTAGTGCATGTTGGAACTGATGCATGTGATTCGATAATAAATTCTATCTTACTTTACAAAGACGGTGATTTCCATAAAAATGCGTGGCCATGGTAGCCTAGTGGTTAAAGTATCAGATCGTGACTGCCGTGTCACGAGTTCGAGCCGAGTACCACTTAAGACCCGCCATATAAGGGAGCGATGCACGTTAAATCTGTTGAGAACTCAAATGTCCTCCCGTTGGTGTGGTGTGATAGTTAGAAGAGAGGGGAGTGCCATCTCAGGTGCAGTCCTCCTCACTTGACCATGGTTCAAAATTATGAAGTCCATCGCCAAAAGCCCTCGTGTAGCTGAACAGTGCGCCGTTAATATTCACTCACCCATAAAAATGCTCACAAAGATTTTCAAAAGCTATTCGTTGATAATCCTTTCAGTCTTGGGTGTCCGATTTGTGATAGGTTATGGTTTAGAGATGATTTTAGAACGCCTGTTGCTGAGCAGAAAAATATTTTACTGGAAATTAATTTAGAAGACATTAAAGAATATTACAATTACCGACAAAGTAGGAAAAGTATACCAAATTTATATATATATATATATATATATAAAAATATATAAGTTTTGTATACACAGAAATTCCAGCATATTTTCCTACTATGGATTTGGTATCAGAAAGACAATTCGCTTTTCATGCAAATTAGGCATTGAGACATGTACATGGTCAGTTTGGAATATTAGAGCAAATAATCAATGTTCCAACGTCACCAAAAAAGTTTCACTTCTATCGCGGGGCGTTCCACGCACCATTTTTTGTGTAACTTTATTCTTGCGTCATTATTGAATTTCTTTCTTTTTAGTTTTGAGGGCACAATATAATAAATTGATGCATTTATGCCAACATTCCTAATTATGTATAAATTTAAGATATTTAGTTTTATGTGAGAAATTAGTATTTAAATGGAAAATTAGTGTTTTGTTTATTCTGTCAAATCTTAACTTAAAAATGTTATTAATTACTTAACCTAAATCTGCACACATTTTATACTAATGCATCATTATTGTTGTGTGCCCAACTGGTCATCTAATAAACTTGGCAACCATACGTTTCGGTTTTTTGTTTCCCAAAAGATGAACAGTTGATGCAAACTTCAAAAGGAACATTCCCTAGAAAATTTAAAAATAAATCAGATGATATTGTAATAGAAGAGTATCAAATTTAAAATACATAGCGGCTTATTGCGTCCATAATATAAAATTCGAATGCTATGATTACAAATATAGATTTGTTGTAGATAAAAAAATCAATTTTGTTTTTCAGAAAATGTCGAAGGGGCAAAATATTTGAGACTTCTGGATAGAGGAGGTTTAAAAATGTTCACAGATATTGTTATGAAAATCATTTCAATGCAATATTTTATGTTTAATTTGTATATCGAAAAAATTTGAATTAAAATATATTTAAGTTGATTGCCAATTATCTTGCTTTACAAGCATAACTGAATCATATCTGGAATTACATGAAATGTGGAATGTCTTGCATTCCTTTAATTCATCTTCTGTAAACTATAACACACTTGCATTTTCATTTTTAAAAAAATATTCATTACATTTGGCAATATATGCTTAAATAATTATTCAAAATAGAGCAATGAAGAAATTTTAATGGCGATGAATAATCCAAAAATGAAGGAACAAGTTCGATAAAAAGACTTTTTTGAAAAAATCGGCAATTTTTTTTAGGGGGGCTGGCACTCTTGTTGTCAAGTGAAGTATAGAGTTGCAAAATGTTTTATCCCCCTACCCCCACCACTCCCAAAAAACATGAAACGCGGTAGCTTGTACCCCTTCCCTCCCCAACAATATTCCATGAAAGTGAAGTTCCTTTTCCCCACTTATGTGGTCTCCCCCATCTCTTCTAAGGAAAATTAATATCAGGTTTTTTTCTATTGAATCATTTGGGTTTCATGAGTCATGTATCGAGAAATGTGTGCAGCGAAATGTAGAGAAGAAAATGGACAAATAATTCTAATGGTTTCTATTTATATTTCACCCAATCAAAGTGTAAAGAAAATTATATGGAATTCATTCACAAAAATTTAGTTGCCTACACTGTGTGTGAAGCCAGATCAACTCTTCTGAACAAATTGCCTATTATTTTAAGTGGGGATTTTAATGTAGATTTTTGCAAAGACAAATCAAAGCCTTTAGCGGATTTTTTAAAATCAAAATTCAATTTAATTATGTCAAATGATCCAAATGAAAGCACAACAAACTACGTAACAATGCTTGATGGATTTTTTTTAGATATTTAAATGATTTTGAATCTAAAGTATTTATAACCTATTTCAGCTACCATAAACTTATTGTTTCCTTCTTAGAATACAATTAATTCACAAATTTTGATATTTAACAGAAAATATTACTTTATGAGTACAGACATGATTAAATAATTTTATGTAACAATACTGTTATAATATCCCCTTGTTTTTTATTCACCTAACTAATCACTGAAATAACATTACAAAATTTGAAGTTATCACTTCTATCGTGTGGTCATAAGCACATTTTTTTTAATATTGTACTGAAGTATCTAACATTAAAAATGCTATGTGAATATTGAAGTGTTTTTCAGACAGGCTTTGTAATGAAAATTATTTAATCAAAATGAGCTGCAAGATTTTTTCACAAATAGTTTTATACTAAATATAATTTCAAGAAAATACCTTTAAATGGAAGTATAACATTTTTACTAAAAAGGAAAATGGACGCTGTTAATGAGCGTTGTACAACCAAAAGTAAAACAATTGCTTCTTTCCTCTATTTTGTTTTTTCTAAATTGTAAGACTATTATTAAAATGAAAACGTTTAATTTTCCCAAATACATATTGAATCTTAACACTCCCATGCCTTATATGTTATTAGGTAATATTAACCATATTAAATATTTTCGTAAAGCAGCTTTCGCAAAAATCAATTGAGATGCTTTTGTTAAATATCAATCCACAGTGTGTTGCCAGTGTCGCTGATAATAAAGAAAATCTTTTCTATTGCATTATAGCCAGCTCTGTCACGAACTTTGCTATCAAATGACGGATGTGCGTAAAAAGTAAACATTAATGGACAATGTGTGAGAAAACTTACACACTGTGCACTAAAATTCTGTTTTTCTTAAACTATGCTTATGAGAAATCAAGACTTATTTTGATTTTTCAAAAACTATTTAAAATTCAGCTTATTTATTGAACTTATTATAAGATTTATTTTGAGAAATTGCACAAAGTTTTGCTTGATTGATAGAACTATATGCAGCCGCCCTTGTGCGGTGGGCGTGCTGCACACCTGCTAGGATCGGCCCTGGTGCCAGTTCAGGTGTCGTCCAAGTCACTTGACCATGGTTCAAAATGACGTGGTCTGTCGCAAAAAGCCCTTGTGTAGCCGAACAGTGCGACATTAATATTCCCTCACTCACTCACCCGAGTAAAAATACAAGCACAGGTGTTTCAAATTTACAATGCCTTGTGTCTGACTTTACGACTTGAGAGTTTTTTCTATGCTAATTAATTTATTCTAAGAATGTTTTTCATCTTTGTGAACTCAGAATGAACCACATGTTAAGTAAAAATAAAAGATGTTTTTCCATCTCTCTAGCTTAGTCTAAAGTATCCTAAATTATTAAAAGAAATGTTAGAGTTTAGCATTTTGAGCTACACATCTTAACAGCATTTTTCATTTGTTCAAATGTCTGCCTTTAAATATATAAATTTGTTTGATTTTAGTATATGTATAGTAAGAGATGTATTTTGTTAAGTGTTCTTTCTCATTTTAGTGACATGATCTTTTATATTTTTAGTTAGTCTTGTATATTACAATTATTTTTTTAAGCACTGAGCATTGCATAAAAAAATCACTACTTTTAATTAAAAACAGATATTTGTTAACTTTCTGTAATCATTTTTAAATAATTAAAAAACAATGTACAAATAATAAAATAATCACATAGTCTAGCTTAAGCTAAGCTCAAGTTCTACAAAGTTAAGGCACAGATTCAATCATGTTAGGTGTGAAAAAAATGAAAATGAGAATTTTAAGTGATTTTTATTCTGTACTATTATTTACTTATAATTTTAAATTCAAATAATTGTTTTGTTTAATATAACTATTACTGGAAGAATTGCTTATTTAATTTTAGAATGTATAAAAATAATTATAACTATAAATTTATCTAAATTCTTCCTGAAATTCATGGATCAATGTTGACCCTATTTTTGTTTTAACATTTAAATTCTAATATATTGGTATTGATCCTATATTATTAACTACATTTAAAATAATTGGTATCATTATATGTGAGGAGGATTTTTGTTTCCCTCTCTAATAATTGGTGTATCTAAAATTTTCATCCAAATGTGTACTATTTATGTTTTTGTTGTTGTTTTTATATCTGGTATTCACACACATAATAGTTAAAGAATTGAATAGTTATTTCAGTACTTCTGTTGGGATATTTTTTTAAATTTTTTTATTTATTTTGACAAATTGTATTATTTTCCAGTGAATTACTAGCAATTGCATTGAAGTTATGAGGAAACCCATCTATAAGAGACCTTATGTAAAAAAGAAATGGATGAAGATTCTGTATTGTAAGTACTTAACATTCCTCAATCCTATGATTTACATACAATGTTATGCATACTATTAATAATACTGATAAAAAAAAGATCCACAATATATGTCCATTAACCTAATTATTAGAATGCGTAATTCCTTCTGGGGTGCTAATTTGATATAGGAGTGCTAGGTATCAAATTCTTGTTTATGTTCACCAAGTTGAACAATAACATTACAATTTGGTCACCTTGATATTTTTATCGTGTGGTAATGTGGTCGCCATGGGGATAACATACATTAGAGTTAATTTTTATTGGGTTTTTTCCCACGACAACCCTGTTAATTTCAGACGATTTGAATTTGAATTTTTTTCACCAAGCACTATTAAGGTACTCTTATATCAAATTTAGTTACTTTGTGCAGTTACGCATTCTGATAATTATGTCGAGAATATACATGTTAGGCAATATGAATAATCATCAGAAAAATGCATCTTTATATGTTTTTATTAAAAGGGATATAAAAAGCAGTGTTGTGTAATAAAGGGAAGGAAAGATATTTAAAGTGAGGTGGAAACTCTCATTTTTATAGAAAGCATGTAAATTTGATCTGTATAATGATTTTTGTTTTACATATTCATGGTATATAATTTTATAAGTTGAAAACCATTGCTTTGAAAAATATGTAAAACTTGATGCTAATTGTTTGGTAAAGAAAACCATACTGCCTTTTTTTGTGCATTTATTAATTTTTTTAACATTTTTAAACGCCCATTTTGAAAAGCATTGGATATGATTGCAAAATTTTTGATATCCTCAAAACTATGTGTATAAATTATTATTTTCCCCTCTTTCATGCATCTTTTTTCCTAAAAAATTATAATGATTCTTTTTTAAATTCGTTTACCACTTATGTTTTTCAAATATTTATATAAATAGAAGTAAAATAATATATATTTTTTTACTTGTACTTATAAATTTATTTTCCAAAAAAAGAAAAGGGTTTCTTTTTTTGTGGTGTAATTATATAACTTGATTTATGTACATAATATTGCATTTTAATGAGGAACCTAAGTTATTTTATTAACTAGTGCATTTTTGTATTAATGTTTGATATTTGCTTTAAGGCATTAACAAGGTTGAATATTAGTTATCTGAATCAAAGATTTTTCTAAAAAATCATGTTGTTGTATTAGAATCTTTTCACTAATTTTTATCAATCTGCATTTCACTTTATATGACAGAATAAATTAAATTCTTTTGATTTATTTCCTTAAAATCTGTCCATAGTTGAAACAATAAATATTTATGTAAATTTGATCCATTTTAGGTGTAAAACTCATTGTTTTGTCTCTTTCATGTATTGTTTTACAACAGTATAAATAAAATATTGTACCATAAATTTAATATAAAATCCTTGTATATTTTACGTATTTAGAATCATGATCTGATATTTTTATCAAATGAAAGCTACTGCAAAATATATATTGTTTGCGTTATGGCAGCAAGAAACATTACTAAACCTCAACCTTCAGCACTTGGAGGCCAATTTGAGCAAGCTGAAAAGACAAGTAGCACTTTAAAGGTATTTTATTTAATGAATCATTGGCTAGAAATGTGATTTTTACATATAGATTTTTATGCAGTGTTGAATTTTTTGGGGGGAGAATCATTTTAGAGGTTTCACTTAAGGTGATTACAAGATTTATTCATTTAAATTATCACAGTTTCCTAAGCAGCTTATCATTTACTACACATTATCCCCTTCATTCCTGAAGATCCATTTTATTTATTTTTTTAGATCTAAACTGCCTTTTTTCCCTCTCCAGTTTATCAAAGTAGAGTGCAGACATTAATGCATGATTTTCATCATCTTTTTTATCAGTAATTTTAAATAACAAGAATTTTGATTTGCTTCAGTTTTGTTACATTTTGAAAAAGGGATTCAGTAAAGTAGCCATGGTAGGTGAGTGATCATGGTCACAAACTCATAGCTCATTTTGTTTTTGTGAGTCATGATAGAATCCTAGTGACGTTGAAGACCCATGATGTGTAGAACTGATGCACACTACACCTATTGAAGTTCTCACATAGGTGGAGTTTTGATATTTGCAGAATGGAGTTCTAATTTGTCTGTCATCTTTGACATTTGATCCTACACTCTGCTCCAAAAAGTAAGCAAAAAACAGTAAAATTATAAAATCAGAAGAAAGGTTTTCAGAAACAAAATTTCCATATGTACCTTCGAAGTGAAATGCATAAGCAGTTCTGGAGTAAAATATTTACATAACCACACATAGTGTTGTGTGATACAATAGATATAAAAACAGGTTCATTTTAGCAGTTGCTAATTCTTTCATTGTGTTGGATGTTACATTTGTTTGAGACTCATTTTTTCATTCTTGTGTGTTCCAAACTTCTGAAAACTGGTCATTGACGGCATTTGAATAAAAACAAAGTTAGTACGTAATCAAACAGAACCAATCTTGGAAATGATCATTGGAGATTGGTCAAGCCTTAAGTACCAATCGTTTGATCATAAGACACTAGTGGAATCACTATAAAAAAGAACATGCAGTGTCTTGAAGACCTAGTAGTGGACGTCTTAGGTTTCCAAATGCCTGCGAGGAATATTACTTGTGTCTGAAAACTCAGCGTCATCGGACGAGTTCACCCCTTCAGATTTTTTCAAACGTTTCGACATCATCAGAAGTTGTGCTATCCCAACAAACTACACTGGTGTGCAAAAATTAAGGACGAAGTCTAAAAATTAGCATATCAGCTGAACGAATAGGCAGAGCGGACAGAAAGACCAATCAGGAGATTAAGTATGGTGATGTACGGTAGCACATGCGCAGATATGCAGGTAGACGTATTGGGGAGTGTCTGAGTAGTATAAAGCATGTTGTCGGTGTAAGATCAGTATTTCTGGCAAAGAGATTGCACGCCGTATAACAGTTAAAATCACACCGAGTTGCTGCCTCAGCGAGAAATGGCGAATAATCAATCTGTTAGACGACATCTGGATGCTTTTACCCGAGGTCGAATCATTGGGAAGTTGGAGGAAGGCCGCAGTGTGACAAGTGTGGCTGCAGAGTTCGGAATTGCTCACAGCATCGTTTCACGACTTTGGAGACAATTTCAAACTACAGGAACAGCTATCCGGGGGTTCAGTAGTGGTTGTCCACGAGGAACCACACCCGCAGATGACCGGTACATTGTCTTACAGGCCAGAAAAAACAGGCGGCAGACAGCGGGAGAAATCGCTAGACACACGACACAGGCGACTGGACGACCGATATCGCGTTTTACCGTGGCCAGAAGACTGCACGGTGGTGACCTGTTTGCACGACGCCCTGTAGGGTGTGTACCTTTAACGCCTGCCCATCGGAGAAGGCGTTCTCTGTGGTGCCGGGAACACCGGAATTGGAGAGACAATGAATGGGGACGAGTACTCTTTACAGATGAGAGCAGATTCAGTTTGAGTAGCGATTCTCATCGCATACTCATCTGGAGAGAGCGGGGAAGCCGCAATCATCCCTCGAACATCATTGAAAGGGACAGGTATGGAGGTCGCGGTGTTCTCGTTTGGGGAGGCATCATGCTTGGTAGTCGTACAGACCTTCACATCTTCGACGCAGGTTCAGTCAACGGGACCCGTTATTGTAACGAGATTCTTCCATATGTGCATCTTTTTAGAGGCGCTATGGGTCTGCAGTTCCTTTTCATGGACGACAATGCACCATGTCATCGCACAGTAGCTGCCGAACAGCTCTTAGAGAGTGAGGATATTGAATGTATGGATTGGCCGGCACGATCTCCGGATCTCAATCCCATCGAGCATGTATGGGATTTTCTAGGCAGACGCTTGGCAGCTCGTACCTTACCACCAGTAACGATTCGGGAGCTTCGATTGGCGCTGCAAGACGAATGGGCAGGAATGCCTCAACAACTCATTGACACCCTCATTCTCAGCATGGGCAGATGCTGTGAAACCTGCCTAGCAGTCCGGGGAGATCATATCCCCTACTAAAAACCGGATGTTTCTTGCTGGACACCCATCACAGGGATGTTTCGGCCTTCAGTCGCATTACGCTCCATGCTACTTTTTCAATCAAGCTTCTTTTTATCCCTCTGATTTCTCTTTTAGTAAGTGTTGCTTACATTACACATGTCCTTACGTATTGGGGATCTTAGGGTATTAAATGTTTTGATTTGTGGAAAGCTTTTGTACAAAGTTTTATTGAAAAAACCGTCTCGTCCTTAATTTTTGCACACCAGTGTATTTGCAGATGACCAAAATTTCAACATTTTTTTATTCCAATGGGTGTATAATAGTTTGTTGAAGAAAAAATGAAGAACATAATCCCCAAATCCTAAGAATTTAGTTGGAACAATAGTACCTTTTTCTCCATGCTTCAGCATGGAGGGGGATTTGTATTTTCGTGGGTCTTTAAATTGGCTTTAGGATTAGATAATTTGTAATTTTTTGATGACATTGTGTATCATAAGCTCTATTTAAATATTTTAAAGAACAATTTGAAATTATCCTCCCAAAATTTGGATATTGGAGACTATTTCATTTTTTAACAAAATATTAACGCCTAGGGCATTGCTCTCAATGTACGCCGCTGGTGTCTATAGCTGTACCCATAGTCTGAAAATATCTCCTAAATCAGTTGATTTAAGCCTAAAACATATTTCGTGATAATTTGATTTTTAAAAGTAAAAATCACATATAAATACAAAATGTGTAGTAAAAGAATAATCTCAAAAAAATGGAGGGGCATTGATGCACAGAAATTACAAACGGCTGATGAAATCTATACCAAGAACACTTTTGTGCTCCATTGTGCATTGATGTATATGTATTAATGTTTAAATATTAAAGAGCTTAGATTTAGTGTATTGATTATGTAAAATTATTCAAATTAGTTTAATGTAATTTTGTGTTTTTGCTGTCTTTTGAACAATATTATCATGCAATATTTGTGTATTTGCTGTTTACATCAATGTCTTCCTGCTTTGCACTTCAAATCCTCTTACAATTTTATTTTTAATTTCAATTCAATTTTCTTTTTACTTATTAAGCGACATCCAAAGATGGAACTCAGTAAGCCTGATCTCCTTCAGCTTTTAGGAGTATTGGAAGGGGAATTGCAAGCTAGAGAAATAGTCATAGCTGTGCTGAAGGTACTATTTTTTATTACATTACTCTATTTACAAACCGTTGACTTTTGAGTGTAGGCTTTTACTTAAGTTATATTTTTGGATAAAATTGAACAAACCATGCTTCATTTTTAAAATCATCAGTTTTTTAAAATTTTGTCATAGTATTGAAAAAAATATTTAAGAGTGTAATTTTCCCATTTATATGCATGGCAGTCAATTATAAAATTTCTGTATTTTGTCCATTCTCTTCACATACACAAGTGTTCTTATATACTCTATTTTCAGGCAGAGGGAAAAGCCAGAAAAAATTCTGTTAATTAAAATTGAAATAATTATTTAAGTATCACTAAGCACGCATTTACTTGTGGTATTTTTGAAATTATATGGTTAATAAAACACTTGTGAAATTATCAAACTTAAAATATTCTTAAAGAAAATATTGCTCTTTATAGGCTGAGCAGGTGAAACAGTTATTGTATCCTAAAAGAAAATCTGCTTCTTCTAATGATCCTTGGGCAGCACTTCAGCGTGATTGCTTAGGGGCATTTGATGCAACTTTTGATGAAGCAGCTGTTAAAAACTTGTATGGAATGCAGCTATCACAATTGGAAAATTTTTTAAAGCAGTATAAAATTGCTCAAACTAAACTGAAGCAACAACTAGAAGAAGCAGAACAACGGTGTGAAAAGGTAATGAAAGTATGTATTTTTATATGAGATATATCTAAATACAAAAGGGATGTTTCACATTTATGTTTATTAGATACATTATATAAATTATGTAGAATTTTCAATTATTATCATCTGCTTTAAGATTCAAAAATGTTTAAAAGATAAAATTTCATTTTTTTTTTTAATCTATGGTGGTAACAGTGCTAATTCGTTTGTTATCTTAATATTATTCGCCTTTTTTTTTTTTTAATAATCCTTTGAAGTTAATTTTTATAAATCCTGTTTTAAATCAAAATAAAATAGTTTATTTTGGATCCAAGTGTGTTTAGTATATAATATCAAGCTTCTTCATTGAGTTTATAACTTTTATATACATTTTTTTAATTTGTAATTTTGTTTATAAATCTTGTATATTAAATAGTTCATATTTAAATTTGCCATTTATGACCTTTATAATGCTTATGTTTAATATTGGTTGTGATAATGGTAATGATTAATAATTCCTTTCAATATATTTCCTTATATTGTTGCTAGGATGCATCAAACAGCAGTTTTTTAGGGAGGAAAAAAAGAAAATACATTCAATTTATGTATAAACATTTTTTAAGAAAATGTTCAACATGTTGACTGCCAACTATGATAACTCATAGCTTACATTATTACCCTGGACGCCAACTACGAGTTATCTCATAGTTTGCTTACTCGTTATAATTGTGCAGCTACGTTGCAATTGCTATGTAATTATGAAAAGGAATTTTGTAATATTTGTATATTAAATAATTTATAAATATTGACTTTTTAGCTTCAGAATTCTTAAAGTTTCTTGGCAGTCAACATGTTAATTATATGAAATATCGCACATTAAGATATTGGTTAATACTTATATAGTGTATCATCTGTGTTTTTCTTTAATACTAACCAGTCTTGTTTTAGCTTACTGATGATTTGTGGAACTTCCTGATTAACCTAGCAAAACTAAGAAGTAGGATCTTTTCTCTTTAATACTTCTATGTGTGTGCTTTTATGCATGCTCTTTTATGATGCTTATCTCTTTGTCCATCTGTATTTATATGTATTCTGTTTTTCATTTATGATGCATGCAGGTGGAGAAATTTCATAATGAGTTGAATACTTTTATTAGCCTCTACCTTTTTTTATTTTTGATTCTGAGGAGGGAGAATTTTGTTTCTATTATTTATTCTCAATAGTTTTGATTTTTGTTTTTAAAATAACTTTTGTGTGGCATTTAATGATGTTATGGGTCTGATGCACAACTTTATAGCTCTTTTGTGAATAATTTTGGCTAAGTGTCCATGATTTTTATTTTAAAATTCTAATTCTTTTTTTTAAATGTAACTGTTACCTATGATTTGATAAAGTTTAATTGTTCCTTATTTAAGTTTAATTTTTTTTAAAATGTTTTGCATGATTGTGCACATATGTTTAAAATTGAGAGCTTGAATATTTGATCTATATTCTTGAAAAATACTTTAATAAGTAATTTCAATTGAAGACTAAAAATTTTAGTATTAATTATGTAATTGTGTGTACTTTGTAAATTTCTATACATAATTTATTCTCACACCTCAGTGACTTTAGTATTTTCTATTGAAATTCAAGTATAAACAATTTGAAATGAATAACCATCAATGCTTGGATGATAAAATAAGGTGATGAATGGTCCAAGAGAGATATGAAACTAGGCAGTCGAAGTGCAGATTGTGCTAGACTTAAATGTAATGTCTTCATTTTGTGCAACTTATGGAGAGAGTTTGAGTTCTTATCTGTAGAAACAAGGCATGTATGTGTATTTTTGGGCATGGTTGTCCCATGAGTCACAGTGATTAATGATGATCGACTTTAGTTCTAGCACAGCGAAGTGTAACTGGTGTACAACATATTCCTATCTCAATAACTCCTTGTAGTCACAGGAACCCAAGTTTTTACAGTCACTGTTTACAGAAGGTCACATGAAAAAGATTTGTTTGCAAGAAGACATACTATTTATGTACTGTTCACTTTTGTGCACAAAAATCTATTTAGTGTCGGGCTGAAAACATTGACATCAGCTCTAGTTTTGGTCTCCTACTGACTCCTGCTCTGCTAACAACCGATTCTCAACCAGAGGGGAAAAGAATATTAGCTCTTCATGCCTTAGACAAAACACTGTGATTCTGGAGAAGTATCATATGGAAATCTTAGAGCATAACATTGAAATTTTCATAGATGAGATTGACTCTGATTTCATTTTTATGGGTGACCACTTTTATGTGCATAACTCTAATCTCGCTAATGAATTTCTGGTAAGTGAGGATGCTCGCCAAATGTGTATTGGCCAGCCGCAGATCTTTAAACCTTAAATATGGGAAGCATGTTTAGGATGCTCTTAGAGGGCAAATATGACATGCTTTCCCCTTTCCGGACCTGGAAACAGTGTTTCTAGAGTGGAGCAATTTCACATAGGGACTAATAAAGTTACTTCCAGCAAGAATTCACAGTGGAAGTTGTATAGCTGTAAAAGACCATACTCCCTGATAACACCCTACCCCCCTTTTTTTTTTTTTTTTTTTTCTTTTTGTGACTTTCTTCCTTTGACAAGTTTTCCTCCACTGCAAAGCTGTACCTGTATGTAATCATTTATGTGTCCTTTTTTAAAAAATTATTTTAACCATGTACTTAACCTAATTTCATTTTTGAAATTATTGAAGTTCCAGTTAGTAAATCAATCAAAATTGAAGATTCATTTTGAACACTGATTTATAGTAAAAATACAAAGGAGTTCACCATGTAGTTTCAGCTCTCAAACACACAAAGACAGAGACATCTTTTGGTATAACTGGTGGAATGAAGTATTATTGAGTCCATGAAGAGTTACCCATTTTACATTCATTTTTAAATGGGAAAAAATACTTAACCGAGTACTGGAAACAGTATTTTGGCAGCTGTTGTGGAATCCAGAGGACTTAAGTATACATTACTCATTTTCTGTCATCTCTAATGCTTTGATTATATGAATTAATTTTGTTTCCTTTTATGCTGATTATTTAAAAATCTTTTTTGTAGCTTCTTTCTGAATTAGAGGATGAAAAACGTAAACATGCTCAAGACACTGCTCAAGGTGATGATGTAACATATTTATTGGAAAAAGAACGGGAACGTTTACATCAAGAAAATGAATTTGAACGTCAGCAAAATAGATGCATGGAAAAAGATATAAAATGTTTAACAGACACATTGGAACAAGAAAGATTAAGACAAAAACAAATTGTATTACTACTACTTGCAGAAAGAAAAAGACTGATATTTCGATATGCAGAAGAAAAACAAAAATGCGATAGACTTTCTCAGGTAAGGATCACTGTAATCAAATATTTTTAACATAGTGTTTTACTTAAAACAAAATTTGTCTAACTCTAAACAAGTTTTGCTCTTCAAATTTTATTTTTTATTCCATAACTTCCATCCTTTACCATTAACTAGCTTGGATTTATTTAATACAGTTTTTCAAAATTGCCTAAAAGTAATTTGTGATACCTATGATTTAATTTAGTTCATATTTCAGAAATTATTCTAAGGTTGTTTTGAGGATAAGTTTTATTATGCTGCCAAAATTAGTCTCAAAATTAATCATTTCAATCTGCTGTATATTCCGGTGTATGACACTTTTTTAATTTAAAAATTAAAGTCAAAATTAATGTGTGCGCCCTTTTATGCTGGATATTAAAATGACTTAAAAATATAGTTAGTCTAAGAAAATTAGGTTTCTACTATGCCTTATAATTTTTGTTTTTCTCCTATAAAATTAAATTACTAAGTAACTTAAATCGGCTACACCAACTCACAAGTTCTTTAAAGTTTTCTCTTTCCAATTCTTTTCTGCTCACTTTAAGATAAGTAAACATGTGCTGTTTCTTGTTACGATTTGTCAGCTCTAAAGGTTTTCTAGAATGCATTTCACAACATGTTCTTCTTGGGTCTCTCATTTGCACAAAACACATTTATATTCTTCAGTATATTAGTTATTGAGATTTCATTTCATTCTCCCTTTTACATATGAAGCTTTCATTACCACTAAATACCCTTGCTGTTGCACGATTTTCTTTTCCTCTAGCAAACTGTATGACTTTGGAATTGAAACCAAGACTTTGTTCATTGCTTTGTCATTGGGCATTACCTATATTTACTGCTAACAGGAACATTGTACTGTACTTCAAACTCAAGCAATCCTCAAAGACAATGTACTATCCATTATTATCTTAATTAAAACACTTAGCAGTAATAACCAACCTATTAAAATTGTACTTCTCCCAAAGTTCCTGCATTAGGGAATTTAACAATGAGCTGATCCAACATTACATCATTTGATCCGACGGATTTTTCTAAAATTTCCAACAATGTGAGACACTGGGGGCCTTTAGATTGAATGGGACATCTCTTTTGACGACCCTAACAATGCACATGTGCTCACAATGCTATTTTTGCATGTTATGTGACCTTTGTTTTAATCTGAAATCTTTCTTCCTGGTGTCCTGAATAATATGCGAATCACATTTCAACTTCAATTTAAGGTTCATCATATAACAAATTTAAGTATGGTTTTTATTTAAGGCTTTAATAGCATACAATTATCTTTTAATTACATTGGAAAGAAATTTGGACATAAGAGGGGAAATCATTTAAATGTCTCATTGCAGTTTTTAGTGATTTTGTTAAATGTTTTTGTTTTTTAAGATAAATATTTTATTGCTATTTATGTAGATATTGTGTGATGAAAAGGGAAGAATTGCTGATATGGTGGATGGCCTAGAAGAAGAGAGCAAAAAATCCTTACAGATGGAAGCAGAGCTAGAAAGACAGTTATGTGAATTTGAAATAGAAAGAGAACAGTTTAAGGCAGATGTTGCAGAATTAGAATCAAGAAATAATGAATTAACACTTGAAGTTCAAAGATTACAGGAAGAGCTTGAATCTCATAAACTATCTGCTAGTTCTAGTCTTAGCTCACAATCTCAGTTAGGGGAAGGGGTGAGAAGTACCATAGTTACTATGGTTTCAACACCACCCATTCGTCCTGTACCCACAATTTCTCCAACCGTTAGTCCTCCGCGAGGTGTAGCACGTGCTGTTTGTCCCAAAACTGGACCTGCCCCTGCTACACCTGCTAAACCACCTGGACTTATACCTCAAGCACCTACTAAAATTGCTCCTGCTAAACCAGTGTATACTTCTTCAAATGCAGTTTTATCACCTTTATGTAGTCCTCCTTTAGCAACATCTGCATTGAAGAGTTCGCCAAAGCCTAATAAACCAAGTTCTCCTGCCCCTTTAATTTCTCCATCTGTTCCAGAAAATATAGGAACATTACTACAGGTTGTTTCACCAGGTCTACAATATGCTGAAAGTCCTTTATCACCACCAGAGGGCGAAAAAGTTATTGGCGATTCAAGCTCACCAAATGCTAAAATGTATGGCACTGTTAAAGTCTCTGCTTCTGTACCTGTACATAAAGCTGTAGCTGGAACAGCAGTAGCACCAAATGCGAAGAAATTATCTGTTGGGAGAGGGGCCCCTCCTCCCATTCCACCAAACAAACCAGTGTTGCCTCCTCAAGCACTTCATAGAAAGGATACTGGATCTAAACCACCTGTTCCACCAAGATCTGATGTTACACCTGAAAATGCACCAGAAAAAAGTACACAGAAATGTACTGTTTCTGCTCGTTTTCTTAGTATGGCTAAGCCTGCTGCCGATGAATCTCCTGGAAGTACTACTGTAGAAAAAGATGAGACTCAGGTGGGTGTTTCTAATGAGAGAAGTTCCACCAATGCACATTCAATAGCATCTAATAACAATATTGAATCTGAAGTATTAGTTCAAGAATTAGCTGATTTTCAGCAAATTCTTGTTTCTATGGCATCAAACCAAGCTGTTAATTGTCGGAATAATTCAGATTAAGTGGACATTATGCACTGTTGACAAATAAAATTGCATTGTAAAAAAATAGGAAGCCCATATTGAAGACAGCCAAAACAAATGTCTGACCTATGGTTTATAAAATATATGTAACTACTTTTGGGTGATAATAACTTGGATAGGATAAAGCAGTGAAGATGCTTTTGATTCAAGCTCATATGTTAATAAAATCCATCTTTGATAACTGAAATTTGTGTGGGTTGGTTTGAAGGTACATAATGGCAAATCATATGTCCTTAATTAATAGTACATACTGGTAATAAGTTTCCTCTGATTATCATAACCATATGTAGTAATGCATAGTCTTGTTGGCAAATAATATAAAGATTTTCCCCAAATTGTATTTTTTTGCTCAGTGCTTTAAATACTGTTAATGCATTCAGAGTGCTAACTATTTAAATCTATTGATATCCTGTCCTATAACATGAATTGTTGAGAACCCACTTGTTTATTTTTTGAGTTTTGCCAAGTGGATATAAATTCACAATGAGTATGTAAAATTAATTATAAGTGTTCTTAAAAGTAAAGTGCTTTTCAGTTAACAGTGCATTTAAATCTTTGCATTAGTTCATTTTGTCACAAATTAATATCAGTTAACAGACATCTTTGCAAACATCGGTTTTCATATGGGCTATTTCAAGTGCTATTTTCTTCGATCAAATTTTTGAAATAACTACAGTAGCGTGGGCAGAAAAAAGGGAAGGGGTCTTTCGTTTTCAATTGCTATACTCTTGGGAAAATTGCCTTTCCCCTAACTAAGTTAAAAGACCAGAAATCTTCCAAATAAAATATTTTCCACTTTCGCATCATATTTAAATTTTTGAAAAAGTTGGATTTTTCTATTTCTTGTCAATTTTTCTATAATTAGTTGCCAAGGTTATTGTTATTGTTTAATGAGTAAAGTTGGGGGTATGAGGTGTGAGATTAAGAATTAAAACCTGAAAATTCAAAATGTTCATTGTTTGTACTAAAAACTCAAAACACATATTTTGTAAAATTAGCAATATTTCATAATCTTATTCATCTTTTCTTTTTCATTTTAAATATCTTAACACTATGGTTGGATTTATTATCAAATAATTGATAAAATTATTAAAGTGAGGTTTTTCTGAAAATTGGTCTATATTTTTGTTAAAAGAGTTGTCCCAATGATGCTGTCTCTTGCTTTAGCACCAAGTACTTTTCAAGATGCATTGGTCACTAGTTTGACACAGCATTTCACTTCTTAGATGGGATAGGGAAAATATTTCGAAATTTGTATCAGTCCTTTATCACTCTATAAGTAGGGTGGCCAACCTTTTTGGGAAGAGTGCCACTATTAAATGAAAAAATATATGCATGTCATTTCCAGCTCTTCCATTAAGCCAAAAAATATGAAAAGTTGAAAAAATGTTACTTATAGGCTTATTATGGGATTTTTACATTAATAGCACATTTTTTTTATTGAAGTTTTAAGTACTGAAATTCAAAAATAATTTAATCTATAAGACAAAAGTACAAATTCTGAGATTTTATTATTAACTTTTTAACAAGCCATAAAATCAATCAGGTTAGGTATAGAAGAAAAACGTGTTACTTGAAACACTGAATTCTAAATAATTATTAAAAAGTCAGTACTTGCTTAATGTGGCTATTGATTTTTTTTTATACCAAGTTATCTGTTATGATTAGTTCTTGAAGATTCCAAATTATTAAAAACAAAATTAGACTGTTTTAGGTGCATATCAATTAATTTTGAGCGATATTTTTATTTAATTATGTTCATAATAGATAACATTTGTTCACACCAGCATACTGATCCAAACTTGACAATGAAATCTGGTAACCCAAATCATGTAAATTTCGAAAATTGCTTGGTACGAATCTTAAAAATTTAATACCATTAAGTTTTCTTGCTGTTGAATTAAGTTTCTTATATTTTCATTTCAGTGTAGTATAGTGTTGTAGATCAATAATTCCGATTTGGATTTCAGGTGGGTAGCAATGTCTTACAGAGAAATTGAAAATCATAAAACCTAGCTTTGTGTGAATCCTGCAAAATGGATTTTAAATTTATCACAGCTCAGAGCATCAATAACTTTGGCAGGTAGTCTCTGTAATGAGATATGAAATGTGTTCATGTCTGAGACAACTGCATTTCAATAAAATTCTAAAATAAATGTTATTTATTATTATTTTTTTCAAGTATTTTAATTTTTCAACAAGTCTTCACATGCCATTGTAATAACTCTGCTGTGCGACGGATCGCCCACCCCTGTTCTATAATCTTGAAGATCAGGTGAGACAGGCATAATTGTTACTCGATCACAAACTAAATGACGATCACTTATTCATTGTATTTTTAGTTTTATTCTTTTTGTTGGTGGTGTCATACTAGATGTTTGGATCATTATCACCATCAGATACTTGTCTGAAATAATAAAACTGCAGCGTATTTGTATTTTGTTTCTGTGTGTGTCACTTTGAAGCCTGCGGCATTCCATTCAAAGTACTGGGCTGTTTTTTATTCTTCTTTCAAGCCTCTACTAATTTGTTTTCATTTCTTGCAAATTCAATAGTCCTAACTTCCCAACCTGTGTTTGCTTTGCTAGAACACAAGCAAAACCCAACTAAAAAAAATTAATTGACTTTTCCATACTCACAATTAATTGCAATCATTTACTCATACAAAAACATATTTTTTTAACAAAGGCAGTCCTTAAAAAAATGACATTTACATGCAGCCTGCATCAGAAAGAACGGACTTGTTGAAGATGATATTCTTGTTTATGAATGAAGCTTTGTTTTTTGTGAGATGAAAAGATATTCTTAATAGTAGTTATCGTAGTATTTATTCTTAACTGTACTAACCTGCACTCAAAACCACAATAGAAGTTATTTGTACTAGTATTTGTTTTTTATGCCACCATTTCAGTTACTTTACAAAAACTCACATTTGTTTTTGGAGCATAGTAAGTCTTATATCATTTTTGAAAATAGAACATCAAGACTTTGGCAGGATTGAGCTTATTTGGAAAAATCCATGTGGATTACTGAATATTGTAAACTCAATCTTTTGTAGTAATGATTTTTCTATGCTTGGACATTTTTTCTACTCTTCTAAAGTTATCACTCAACACTCAAAAAGTATATTGAGCAAATGTAAAATAATTTACCTACAAATTGTCACATTACCATCTCTTCACATCACCATTGACTTAATGACAAAGTAATGTAGTAAAATGGCTCAGCCTGCCTCCAATTTTGCTGCAAACTTGTATATATTGCATGTCAAAGGCTGCTTGTGTGTGCAAAAAAAGGAGTCAGACATACTATAACTTGTGTGCATGATACTTCCCTCAAATGCTCAAAAAAAAAATTCTTTGTCTTCCCTCAAATGTTTGAATTTTCTAAAGGTCGTGACTTAAAGAATATTTTATTCAATAAAAAAATAGTTATTTGTGAAAAATGTTTCTTATTTATTGAGGTTTGTTAATTAAAGGTAAAGTTGAATAAAATTAAGAAATATTGCTAATTTTACCAAAAAATATTGTTTTTCGAGGTCTTTGTGAAAATATTTTGAATTCACCTGAATTTTGAATTACATGCTTTTACATTTTGAATTTTCTCCCACTCCTCATATCCCAAATTTTATGTGTAGAATATTATGATTCTGTCATTGGCTAGAGTTAAATAATTATTTTTTAAAAAATTGACAAAAGCCTCAATTTTAAAACTTTTTGGTATTTTACTTAGCTAAGTAAAAAGTAACTTTCCAGGGTATAGTGATCATTAAAAAAGGGATTTTCTGGCCCACACTACTGTATTGTCATTTTTAGCTATATACATAAAATTTTGTTCATGGTGGTTCTTGATTCTGAGCTATTACAGTCTCCACATTCTAGTATCATTGTATTTTAAATATTTTAGTTATTCATTTCATCATTTAAAATCAATATTGTCTATGTATGCATATTTATTTTCTTGAAAATTCACCATTCTTTTGGGATTTAAGTATGAAGTATAATTGTCTTTGCAGTCTTCATTGATGGGACATACTGTATATATTTCCATGGTTGCAGATATGAGTCAATTTTTATACTGATTTACATTAGCATTGAGCTCCTTTAAATTTTTTTTATAGTAGTGAAATTTTTCAAACGATTTAGCTTAAATATGGCTTTGGTAATTGATGTTACACATCCTGCAAATTGTAAATTTAACAGGAGCATATTTTCTGATTTAATGATCATCACTGTAAAGTTATTCAGAAAATGTTTTCATTTTTTTTATTTATAAATTTGAGTCCTCATGTTTGGCTTCTATAATTGTTTGAAACATTACATACAGCCTTGTATTTTAAATTGTTTTGATTTTGAATTTGAATACGTAATCCAGTATTCCACGATTCTGTGCCTTAACAAACTCCTTTGTTCATTTTTAAAGAAATTTTCAATTTTTTTTTATCTTGTATAGTTTACTGTTCATCAACACTTCAAATGTGATATAAAAGAAAATTTGAGCTACATTTATTGTTGATATAGCTAATTTTTAAAAACTATAGAATATATTAGCTTAAAATTGTAATTTGTATATATAGTTCTATTAATCTGTATTTATGAAGCATGGGTTTTATATGACCTAAAATTTATATTTTATTACCTGCTGTAATGTGTTTTAGGTTTTGTTGTATTTGTAAAGATTATGAATTTAAAGAAACATTTATATGTGTGAAACAATTGCTAAATTTGATACTGGGAACTCTTGAACTGAAATTTGACCTTAAAATGAATAAAATTATTATATGTATGAAAACATTTATAAAATTGCTTAGAAATATTAGGTTAATTTTCAATTAAATTTAACTTATTTTATGCTGCACTGAACATGTGCATGAAAAAGTAATTATTCAAGCATTCGTTTGATATTTTGCATTCATGCAATTTTCACTTGTTGGAACTTGTTTTTACTTGTTAGTTTATTGTTATTGTATTTGATAATAATCAAGTTGGGAATTATTTTTTTTTTCATTATTTCATAAAATTTGAGTTTTTAGAAATCAAATTTTTCTTACAAAACTTATTTCTTTATACTGTTTAAGTAATGGATTTAATTCCATCAAGTATTTGCAAATATTCCCAAGCCATCTACTTTATATATTTTTTTAAAATATAGTTGCATGTTTTAGAGGGAACAGATTTCATGAAATCTGTTTATGCATTGATGCATTTGAAAATATGTCAAAATTTATTGTTCTGAAGCTATCTTTGCATAGCTGATTTTACAATAGTAGCAATTAATTTTTGCCTTTGATTTTTCAAGACAATAAATATGAAAGAATTTAACATAAATTCAGTTCTTCAGTCATGCTGCTATGTTAAATATTTTCATCGGTTTTTAAAACCTGATACGTTTTTTGATTATTTTGAAAGAACTAATTTTATAGAATAGTAATTTAATGCAAAACATTTTTGGCATATAATGACGTTCAAATTACTTCAATTATCCTCTTTTAGGAAAGGAATAATTCAAGTAAAATTTCTATATCAGTTCTATTAAATATTTCCTTTTATTAATTTAATAGAAAATTAAGGTTGGCATCATTCTTTTCTTATTTTAAACCATTTCTAATTGTAACTTCAGTTTTATACTTAATTATCCATTGTTAAATGGAAAATAATTTTTATACAAAATTATTTCTATTTAATTTTGTTTGCATAATCCAAGTCTCTTGTTAGACATAGTCAAAGTCTCTTAATATTTTATTATAATATTTTTAAGGAATTCTGTGTAAATAATTGTTAGTGAAATATTTTATGGAAACAATGTTAGTTTATTTCATTTTTTATTATTTTTTAGTAATTAAAGATTTTTTTTAAGTAACAAGTTTTTTTTTTTTGCATGTTGTAATCTAATTGAACTTAAAATTATTTATAAATATGGTGGTTATGAAGTATTGTTGATATCTTCCCGATTTCAATTGTGTGTTAATTGTTAAATATTTCGCCCTATGTTTATGTGCTATTAAGTTTGAATATTTTCATTGAATTGCCTGCTTTTTCACTATTGATATTAAAATTTCTTAATATCTAATGCATGATATATTATTAGCATGTTTTTGTTTCATTTTTAGAAATATTGTAGGCTTTGCATGTATGTGAAAAATAGCTTATTTTAAGCAAATAAAAATTTTAATTATGAAATCAGTATATACATTTTTTTAAAGTTTGTAGTCATGTTTATTCAACTGAAAACTGCACACATATTTTTTGTATAAATGTTACACAAAACCGCTTAAGTTTTTTTAATCTATTTCGAACCATGTTAAATATTTAAAAATGCCTTTTTTTTATATATAAATATGTATATTTAATTTTGGTTGATAGTCAAGGGAATAATTTATTAAAATTTTATTTCTAAATTACACCAGTTGCTTCTAACATGTAAACTTTTCTTAAATATTTTTAATTGTTGAATAACTGGGGTAAAATTCATTTTTTAATAGAGATTTCCCAAATTTAAAGTTTCACAGCACTGATGTGTATTTTTTAGTAATTTGTACTTTTAAAGTAAGGTTTTATAGGGTATCTGATTCCTGTTGGAATTTTGTAATTTTTAAATGAGGAGATTAGAAAGGCATTAGTTTCCATAATTGATAATTTGAAAGTAAATATTTTGCTGAAAATTAAGACTTCTAATTTTTTCCCCGTGAAAAACATTAATTACCTTAATAGTTCAGAAACTTAATTTTTGAAAATGATTGGTTGTGCATAAATAATCAGTAAGTAGTGAAAATGATCAATTAAAGCTAAAACTACACTGAAGACATATTTTTTAATGCATGGGCAATATTTCTTTGTTTTTTCATTTGTCATATTGGAAATGAGGAATTTTATTGAGGCATCAGAGTTAATGGGAAATATTCTGCTAGGTAACTTAGACTCATAGTTTTTTCCAAAACATTTTAAGTTGTTAGCAAGCTGATTTAGCATTGTATGCACTTTTTTAATTTTAAATAAACGAACTGTTAATTAGCATGCATTTTTAATTGCAAGTAAAAATTGATTGAAGGATTTTTAATGTAGTTTAAAGTTCGTTTGCTCAGTTTTTAATTTTTGAATTATTATAGATTAATTCTTAACTGTTACTAAAATCTCATGCAAGCCTCTCCTAAGTGCCGCCGTTTTTCACACAGACACACAATGAGGTGGCATGTGAAGAAATGCAGAAACTCACTTTGCAGTCTAGAAAATGTCTAATCCTGCAAAGCAAAATATTTCAAATTCTGATTATTTTATAAACAAGAATTAGTACTTAGCTTTCATGCGATTTATCCTAAATTATGGTTGAGCACATTAAACATCCCATTCAGTACTTAGATAATGAGTTTTATGTTGAACTTTATTCTTGGTGCAAATTACACATTTCTTTGAGGCATTTTTCTTTAAAGAGGCTATTGGTACCATGTCTGGAAAGTGTCTATTGTGTAAGTGGCAAAAGATTGTCATCTTATAATTTCTGTTTAGTATTTCTATGGTATTTGGCTACATGATATTTCTCAACAATGCTTTCCACCAAACTCATGAAGAAATCATAGTTGTTCATGGCGAAAAATTGTATATTATTGCCTTTGTTGTTTTCAAATTGTTGGTTCACACTAGGGCCTGATCAACCCTATCAATGCCACCCATCATCAAATTATAAACGATGGTCGCATCTGGCTTTATCACCTTTTTTGTTTTACAACAATTTGCTGTGTGAATTGAACTAAGAAGTGATACATGTTTTTGTCACGCTATTTCAGCACAGTAATTTTGCCTAGTTGGAAGGCAGTAATTTCACCTTCATAGTAAGTTTGCTGAAATTTTCAGCCAAATTACATCTATTATGACAGAGTTGCATAAACGTCCTTTTTTTTTCTTTTGTAAGAATACCTGATCGTTCTGGTGACAAGTAGAAATTGTCCTCGAATTTCACAATAAACTTTTCCCGAAAGTGGGTCAAGTCTTAGCCAGTCCATAATTCCGATACTTTTTTATGAAAGCTTGTACTTTTCCCTATAAATACTATTGTATTATGTAATAAAACCTGATTCTGCTTCAGTTATTATAAACAATTTGTCTCCAAAATGAACTTTTTTTAATGGGATTTATTGTATTCACAATAATCTGCCCTTGGAAAACATTAAACTCACATCAATGTTGAAAACTTTTCGATATTATATACCCTTGAAAACTTCATCAGGCCTGGAAACGCTGACCAAATTTATCTTTGAATATGAAATCAAATTTTCCTCAAAAGTCAGAAAAGTGAAGGAATTTCATTTTATTATTTTTAGACCAGTAATATGAAATATTAGATTTTCCAGTTATTTCTTTCAAAATAAGTAGATCTAAAAACCTTCATTTCTTCCAAGTTTGTTGTACTTGTATTCCATTTCTGATTTTTCTTTACAAAGATGTTGGCAATATATTCTGCAAAATGGTTAGTTTATGTCACAATGTGAAGAACCAATTGTTTGTCAAAAAATAGTTGAAAAAACAAAAATGAATTCGAAATGTGTGTATTTGCTTTTATTCCTTGTTATCTCGAAAATGGATATCGTTGGTGTGCCACACTTAAACTCATATCGAGGCACAGTCATTGTCCAGCATTTTGCAGAGAATAATCATCATTATTAAAATAGTCTTCGTCTGACAAAATATCGAAACCCGATGATTTTTATGTAGAAGACAGAAAACAATCTAATTCACTATCAGGCATTTGTTCAAATAAAAAATAATGTTATTACAAAATGCAGCACAGAAACTGAACTAAGAAAAGCACAACGTATTCGAACACGTCCGTAGGTTAACTCATCAGGTTTCAACTTCACCCTTTTTTTTTAGGAAAAATCCTTCCTTCCAATTTTAAGAAATGGTCTCCAACGCAATCATCGGTCCACGGTCAATTGAATGCTTCGAGCGTAGTTAAACGGATAGTTGCGACTTAAAAAGGTAGGTATTTAGCAATGGCTTATAAATATACTCCCATGGCATTTAACACATCGACTACTTGGGGCGTATATATACACCCTTCGCAGTTGGTTAATGTAAAAATAATGGGAGGTGCTCTCTTAGAAGTCGAATAAGTGCTGCACAAATGTTCTCTTTGTTTCATTCGATATCGTGTGTTCTTTTTACAATTTTATATATCGGAGCTTGTAGTTTAAGGGAGATGGAAATATGTTATCTGTAATATCTTTTTCACCATTGAAGTATTTTTGTTGCTTAAATTTCCTCCTCTTGCATATTTCAATAGCGCTGATTTATTAATTTGCACAAAATGCCATACGTTTTCTCTTCAATTATAAAAATTCCAACTGTAAAGGGTGTTTTTTTAGAGGTATAGAACTTTAAATTGCAATAAAACAACGATGTATTATTCGATTGACATGAATTTTTTTTTATTCGAAAGATAATCCTGTGGCATTACATTTTAAATATGATCAAGCAAGGCGTAGATTCGTCGAATGGGCCCAAAACGAAATTGCCGTTGTTCCCGATTTTCATAAGCGAATTTTGTTTAGCGATGAAGCGCACTTATGGTTGAATGGCTACGTCAACAAACAAAACTGCCGCATTTGGAGTGAAGCTAATCCACAAGTGTATGTCGAAACACCTTTACATCCAGAAAAACTGACTGTTTGGTGCGCTTTATGGGCTGGTGGAATCCTTCTTCAAAAACGATGAAGGCCACAACGTTACAGTCAATGGTGATCGGTATAGAGCCATGATTACTAACTTTTTCATTCCTGAATTGAACAATCATGATGTCCAGGAGCTGTGGTTCCAACTTGACGGCGCAACATGTCACACAGCTCGTGCCGCAATCGATTTATTGAAAGACACGTTTGGTGACTGCCTAATTTCACGTTTTGGACCTGTGAATTGGCCTCCAAGATCTTGTGATTTAACACCGCTAGACTATTTTCTGTGGGGCTACGTAGTCATTGGTCTATGCGGATAAGCCACAAACGCTTGACCATTTGGAAGACAACATTCGCCGTGTTATTGCCGATATACGGCCACAAATGTTGGAAAAAGTCATCGAAAATTGGACGTCCAGATTGGACTACATCTGAGCCAGTCGTGGCAGTCATATGCCAGAAATCATATTTAAAATGTAATGCCACAAGATTATCTTTCGAATAAAAAAAAATTCATGTCAATCAAATAATACATCGTTGTTTTATTGGAATTTAAAGTTTTATACCTCTAAAAAAACACCCTTTATGAGTATTGTAATACTCCTCCCCAATTGTTTTAAAATCTGTGTTCGAAGTTTACTTTGTTTTCTTCAATAAAAGTAATTCTGTACACATGCAGAAGACAGTTTTTTCTCTCCGGCAATACTTGTGCTTTTTACAAACATTGCTGTAACAAAATATCTAAAGAAGCAAAATATTTCGAAAAAGGTAGCGCGCGCTTTCCAATATAAGAAATCATTCTTGAACATAAATGGAAACTTAAATGATATATATAAATATTTTTATAAATGTACCACTTATACAAACAAATGATAAATTTTTGGTACTTTTTGAAGTTATACTTATTGCGCGTTTGGGAAAAAGGATGAGGGTAAATTTGTACGATGCGCGCGTACACCGATGCGTGCGCACACCGTTGTCTAATATTTTAACATATCACTTTTTTGGTGCTAGGGGACTGATATTTGGGGGATCGTAATAACTATTGTTACAAACCATATCTGTTGTCACTCACCCATTCCCTCTACAGCTTTTTGGTCAATATCTCGACACACGAGCTTGACAGTCCATTCGGACCTGGCTCATTCGATCCCTCTCTATCTGCTCTTCCAGTTATTGAAATTTTATGCTCATAGGGCTATTTCTTCTATAGTTTTCAATTGTTTTTAAATTCACAATATCTTGTCTCCAGTCTCGCACTTGAGATTTGAACCAACTGTTCCACTCTTCGAGACCCATCCAGTCATATACTTCATTCCCATCGTGTAGGCATGGGGAGGGCTTAAGCACTAAAATATCATGCTCTCCCATATTAATCCTATGAGGACTGGAAAAAATTTCACCCCATAAGGAATTGAGCTTGGGACTTGATTTTTGGAGGTCCGCCATATTTTCGTATTAGCGCGAGCTTTACGTGGAATTAGTCCCTCCCACAGTGCTACCCCCTACAGGGCTTCCCCAGTAATAACTCGAATCCTATGCCACCTTGGTCGACCGCACCGGCTGGATTCGATTGTTCTCCCTATGAGCATCCTAGATATATTTTTCCAAGACCATAGCCCCATTTCTTCATCCAAATTTAACATTTTAAAATTATTTTAAAATTTTAATTTTTTTTTTAAATCCCGAATAGCTTCGTTAATGAAACTCGGGCCATTGCTTCTCCTCGTTGAGCTCTTTCATCTGTTACACTACTGGCCACCGTTAATGCAACACCAGGAAAGACAAGAGATAGCACAACAAAATTTATTTTGTAGATAACATGTTGACCAAGTATCAAATGATTACATTTATTGACTTCTGTGAAGCGTGGTTCCTGCCAGAATCAGTAGCCATAGTAGCCGCCATTGTTGGAGATCACCGCTGCCACACACCTCGGCATTGATTCAAAGAGACTTTGAATGTGTTCTTGGGGTACAGCAAACCAAGCAGCATCCACACGGTGCCAAAGGTGATCTGGTGTGGCAGCTGGGTCAATCGTTGAGCAACCATGGACCATATGTTTTCTATCGGTGAAAGATCTGGAGAGCGAGCCCGCCAGAGAAGCAATTTAATCTGGTGATTGACGAAGAACCTTTGGACAATGCGTGCCACGTGTGGTCGCGCATTATCCTGTTGAAATATGGCTGTGGCCAAGCCCTGAAGGTAAGGAACGACAACTGGCTCCAACACCTCGAAGATGTAGCGCTGGCTGTTTAAAGTACCGGCAATGCGTACTAGAGAAGTGCGAGAGTGATATCCAATACCGCCCATACCATAATACCCGATGTAGGACCAGTGTGGTGGTGCATAACGCAGCTGTTCAGCATCCTCTCTCCACGGTGTCTCCAGACTCGAATCCGACCATCGTGGTGTTGCAGACAGATGCGTGACTCGTCAGTAATGACAACTTCATTCCATTCTGCCGCCCACATCCTTCTTTCATCGCACCATTGGCGGCGGAGACGTCTGTGGTTCTGCGTCAAGGGTAGACCAAGCAATGAACGTCTTGCGGACAGACCACTCTGCTATAAACGACGTCGAATGGTACGCGCAGACACTGAATGATGCGTTACAGACTCAATTTGCTGTGCTATGGTTCGTGATGTCACTGAGCGATCCATCGCTGCCATGCGTACAATTTGCCTGTCCTCACGTGAAGTGGTGCACTGAGGTGGATGCGATCGATCACGTCGGTCCGTCGTACTCTTCTGCTTCCAATGGTCACATATCCACATTATAGTTGTTTGGTTTCGTCCAACACGACTACCGATTTAATTGAAAGATAATCCACAATCTCGGTAATCCACTATCCTCCCTCTGTCGAACACGGATACTTGATCAAAAGCTGATCACTGTTTTCTACGAGACATAACTGATCGTTTTTTGAAAAAACCACAAGAAAAACACAATTGCCGAACTTGAAATCGTCGAAATCTCCAAGCCTTAAATAGCGCTTTGATGTGGCGCTACAGGCGCGCGTGATGTGTGTCTGCGCTGAAATTCTATTCATTTGCATATCTCACCTCCGCTAATGCATGTTGTAAATTCCATTTTATTTGCATGCTTCCTTTAGGGTGTTGCGTTTACGATGGCCAGCAGTGTATAATTCGTGTGTAGATAGAGGGGTGTTATCACTAAAATTAGAATCCCCATGTTATTCCTATGGGGTTCGATCTTTTGATGACGTCACGATATTACAGAGATAGAAGGATGAAACTTTGTGATCACCTACTACTCTGTGTATCGTTGGGATGTACGAGACCATTTACGTCACAATTGTTCCCCCTTCCCGGGGGAGTTAGTTTCGTTTTCCTTTCCCAAGCTAGCGCCGCCGCATTTGCAACTACAGACTCCGGACCGGTTCGAATGGATTCCTCTTGTGTTTCCTCGCTACCAGGCCGAGTTGCTGGGTGCCCTGCTTCTATTTTATTTAATTATTTTAAAATGACCATAACTCGGAGGCTCTTCACGCGGATGTCTTAATTTTCTCAGGAGCGATTCTTCCCGCCGAGACATTCAATATGAGGTCTCAGGTGTCACATTCGGTTCACCTCATCTCCAGATACAGTCTGCTGAAAACCCTCCATGTTATTACTCCTGTTGTCCCTGTGCGGGGTTGTTTAAATTTATTTAAATCGTGATTATCTCGGGTTTGGCTGGTCCGATTGACTTAAGGTTAGTATCGTTCAACTCTGCTCGTGCTTCGTCCTTTGCCCAGCTTACCCTGCTCAAGATTTTTAGAAAGATTTTAATCTTGTTACGCCAAAGAAATATACTCTTTACGTGCTTACATAAGTACACGCAACACACACTTTTTATTTCTATTTTCATACATTCAAACATTGTAAGAACAGTTTAATCCGAAATTGAAGTAAAAATAAACTCTAGAAGGGGTAAAGAAATTATTTTAAAACAATTATTTTCAGAACAGAGAAGATAAAATTTTAGTGTAGTAGTATTATATTTTATTGTACCTAATTTTTTAAAATATTAAATGAGGATCCTCTCTTTTGTTATCCTTTCAAAAATATTTAAATTATCAACATGTCTCTAAGCTGTTTGTTGTGTTTGGGAAGTATTAGCCTTTGATGGAAGCGATATATTAAAAATGGAATATAACGATCATATATAAAAGGATTGTGTGTGTATTTTATATCAATTTATTTGAACTCTTGATTTTGTGGGCTATTTTTATTAAATGTTCAATGCAAGGATGAATCCGAAGCTAAAATGAGAGAGAATTTTATAACGACCTTAAAGTTGAAAAAAATTCTGATTAGAATTAGCATTAAAATTATATTTTATAAATTATCTACAATGTATACATGTGCACCTTTACTTTCATTTTGCATTTTAATGACATAGTTTGTAAAATTTAATATTAAGAATTAAATAAAGCTTTGATTTATATTTATACAAACTCTTAATAGATTCACATAGTTTTATTTAAAAAACTGCCATATAAATAAAAAAGGGGGAAAAAACAAAAGTTGTTTTTTTTTAATTTTTCTCCCTAAGTAGTTTTACATTTTTGATTTAGGTGTGTTACCAGTTCTAATATCCTGTGGACTATCTAATTTAAAATGTTGGTAATATGTAATTTTTTAACTTACCTTTAAAAGATGGCATTATATATATATTTATATATATAAAGATTGTTTTACTCAAGACAGTCTAGCACGCTATTCGAATGATTTTTTAACAAGTACTTAATTAGTTAAAATTGTTTTTATTCTCATTGCGTCAACAATTTTCTTAAGTGTAAAAGTTTTATGTATTTTAGCATTTGTAGCAGCGAAATTTTATACAAAATGAATTATAACAGACATTGATTAACATGCCCGGTATGAGTGAATTAAAATTCAGATACCTTATCTTCACCAATTCAACTGATGGAATAGTTCCTCCTACTCTTTTCTCCTTCCAAAAAATAAAACAACCTATTTAAAAACAGATGGCTACAAAAACCGAACATTTACTATTGAGCAATGCTATGCTATGCTTTTTTTTTAAATAGAAAAGATTTTGAAATAAAAGCCAAGAAACTTAATTTTCCAAAACTGATTAGAAGATTCAAATTTATTATTATATTTTTATTTTTTTTGTTTTGCCAATTTTTCCAAAATATTAAGATCATATGATCCATCAGATTTCGACAGTGATTAAATTTTATGGATTTAAAGGAGAATCCATTAAAAATTTTTAATTTTTTTTGTTTGTTTAGTTTTTCGTGTTATTTTTAGTTTTAACTTCCTCAAGATTGGGTTTTGGTTATGATTTATACCTTAGCACTTCAAATATTAATTATAGAAAAATTCGTAATAAAAGTTATATAAAGTAAGATATTTAAATAACGTTATTATATGTGTGTGTGTGTGAAGTTCTCATTGAAAAAAAACAGTGTTATGAAATTGTGTTGTGTTAATATTGACATCTCTTGCAGGAAACAACTGCAACGTGATAGAAGAACTTCAATGTACCAGTTTACTACAAAGATCTTCATACTCGGCCTCAAATGTGGTGACAAATCTTTGCTGCTGGATGTGTTTTGTCCTGCTTGTTACTCTGAATTTTAGCTGAGTAGCTCTACATTCTGATTTTATGATGATCAGTACAAATCTATCCTGCAGCATTTCCTATGACGAAAACCTGCTGAAGACTTAGCAGCAAACGAATTTAATCTCTAGATCAAAAGGAATGGTCCTGCTACATACGAAAGAATTCATTAACACACTACTGGAAGATGTATTTGAAGAAACCCCTATCATATGAGAAAATGAATTAGCATAGCCAGTGCTTTTTAGTCATATTTGTGACTAGAGTTTGAATATAAAATCGGACAATTTGTAGTCTTTATCCACTATGAATTGTAATACATTATCGTTGTGCCGAGTTGAATCTTAAAAGATCTAGAAAATGCATTTACTATTAAAATTAATTGCATTTAGGAAGTCTCCTTATTTTTATTTTATTTATCTAAACAAATGCCATACAGAATTTTTAACATATCACACTCACACAAAGAGCATTTTTTAAAACAATTTACACTCAAGAGTCAAAACATTATGACCACCTGTCAATAACGAGTTGGCCCACCTTTGGCGCGCAACACAGCTTCAACCCGCCTTGGCATGGATGCCACAAGTCCTTGGTAGATGGCCGGAGACAGATTGTACCACATGTTTAAGCAACGGTCACGCAAATCCGAGATACTGTGAATTGGTGGTCTTTGAACTCTGAGCTGCCGTCTCATGACATCTCAAATGTGTTCTATCTGATTGAGATCCGGTGAGTTAGGTGGCCAGGACATTAACTAGAATTCAGCATCATGTTCCTGGAACCACTCTAACACAATTTTAGTCTTGTGACACGGGGCGTTGTTCTGTTGGAACATTCCATTTCCAGCTGGAAAAACAGAGGCCATGTAAGGGTGCAACTGGTCCGCAATGATGTTCAGATACCCTATAGCATTCATGGTCTGCTCTACCACAACCACGGATCCTAGAAACACCCAAGAGAATGTCCTCCAAAGCATAATACTGCCACCACCGGTCTGTGTATGACCTACTGTATATTGAGGGAGCAACTGTTCACCTGGAAGACGACGTATCCTGATACGACCATCGACGTGATGAATGACAAACCGTGATTCATCTGACCAGGCAACTCTCTCCCACTGATCCATGGACCAGTCGTGATGTTCCTAGGCCCAACGCAGGTGCAGTTGGCGATGATGCTTGGTCAGCAAAGGCACACGAGTGGGACGTTTGCTGCGTAGCCCCATATCCAACAGTGTCTGCTGAACAGTGTGCTCCAATACTATTCTACTTGGTCCTGCATTGTATTGGGCTGTCAACTGAGCCACTGTCTGGCTCCGGTTTTGCTTCACCTTGCGAGACAGTCTCTGATGACCTTTTTCCTTGATAGCGTGTGGACGTCCAACACCATGTCGTCTACTGTTGGTTTCACCGTCATTCATCCACTTTGCATAAGTACTATCAACTGTTGATTCTGAACAAAACTCGAGTCGTGCAGTTTTGGAAATACTTGTTCCGAGCCTTCGAGCCATTACAATCTGCCATCTATCAAAGTCGCTTAGATCCGCAGCCTTTTCCATCACACACAGAAATAAGTGAAAGAATGGTTCTTCATACTCTTCAGCAGCAGTTAAATACCACTTCCACCTGATCATGTGCCTTCCACATCATCCAGGCGAGTTCATTGCAAAACGTAGGGGTGGTCATAATGTTTTGGCTCTTGAGTGTATTTATTAGAAATGATTGACTTTTTCAACATTGGAAATTACATGGGACAGCAATAAAAAAAGCAATACCTTTCACAAGAACTGTTTTTTTTTTTTTTTGTTTTTTTGCAATTGACACGCTTTAGGGAAATTATTTAATTGGAAATCTTGGTTTTTTTTTTGTTTTTTTTTTCCCATGGTATTGACATTTTATTTTTTAGAAACATATTTCAATGGGTTTTTTTCTCTGTTTAATATATATTTATACATGAAATTTAATGTGATTCACATCATATGATTATATAATGTGCGTTTAGATATATAATCTGATACGGTCATTCTAAAGTCTGTATACAGGGAAAGTGTTGTTTTATCAAAGTAGCAGGAATCTCTGTTGTTATCAAAATCCAGGAAAACAAAATCGAAAAATATTTAAAAATGGAAAGTTATTTTTCTGGTATTGTATTTAGTTGTAAATATAAATTGTTTCGGCATATACAGGGTGTCCCAGAATCATTGGGACAAACTTTAAAGGGAGGTAAGAGACTTCACAACAGGATTCAGATTTGAATAGCGCTAGGCTTGCGTTGTTCACAAGAACATTTAGGAATACAGACCTGCATTTCCGCATACATTACAGCTGTCATCGCACGCAGAGGAATATGGAACGCTTTATACAAACACCAAGCTGGGGGATGTACACCTGATTTACGGATTAGCAGAAGGAAATGCACGAGGATCTGAAAGATTGTATCGCGAAAGGTACCCACAGAGAGATGTACCGAACCGCTTTTTCATTCCTGAATTGAACAATCATGATGTCCAGGAGCGGTGGTTCCAACAAAACCGAGTTCGTCTATTCCGAAGTTTCTTGTGGCATACAACTACTTAATTTTACATTAATATTCGTAAGAAATATTTATTTTTTACTTATAATTATTAATATTCATAAGATTTTAAAAGTATCTTAACTTTTTAAACGAGTAATTATGCCAAGAATAAAAAAAATTTGGCAGAAGGAAGTATAGTAGCAATCAACATAAAAAGTCTAAATCGACTGAAGAATTGCTTTTGAATTCCGTGGAAAGTGCTTCTAGGAGAAAAATTAAAATACCGGATTTACTAAAAGAACAAGATTCTCAAAATGTAAACATAATCGTTGAACTGGATTTATTATCTTCCCTTATGAAAATCTCTTATGTTGTAAATATTGCTGTTCTTCAGAGAAAATTGAGCTGAGAGAAGATTTAAAAAGTCGTAGAGGTTTAGCTGTGAGTTTGGAAATAATTTGTCACAACTGTGGAGAATCGACGAGTACAATGTCATCAAAATATCAATAATGTTATGGATGTTAACTCAAGATTGACATATGGAAATGAGAGCTATTGGAAAGGTGGAGCTGCTGCTCGAATATTCTGTGGCTCATGAATTTGAGTTCAACCACTGCAAAGTTTGAACGCTATAATTTGTTTTTAAATGTTTTAAAACAATTATGAAGCACTCAGATGAATGCAGCTGTCTCACTCTTAGCTAGCCTACAGCGAATGATAATAATTCAAAAATATAGCTGTGGCTGTGTGATGGCACATGGCATAAAAGAGGCTATTCTTCATTGAACGGAGTTGTGCTAAAACTACGTCTGTTGAGAACGGAAAGGTTATCGACTTTGAAGCTCTCACAAAAAATATTGTTCTTCAAGTGCAAGGGTAAACCACATGTGAAAATTGTGCTAAAAATTACGAAGGATTCAGTGGGGAATGGAATGTCGGGGGTATTAAGTATATTTCAGTGATCTGAAACATCACACATGTTATACGCAGTATCTTGGTGATGAGGACTCAAAGTTTCTTACTATAAAAGAAGCAAAAGTATATGGCGACACAGAAGTTGTGAAAGAATTAGAATGTATTAGCCATGTGCAAGAAAGCGTATGGGCACAAGGCTGAGAAACATTCTAAAAATGACAACGAAACATTAGCTATCAATGGAAAAAGCATCTTCCGGGACGTGGACGGCTAACGCTTAAAGAAGTGGACTCAATCCCAGCGCATTATTATGGAAGCTAGCAATCCGTAAATTTGTCATCTGTGGAGGACATGAAAGAAGCCATATGGGCTATTTATTTTCATAAACTAAGTACTGAGATAATCCTCAACACGCTTTGTGTGTCCTCTTAGTGAGGATAGCTGGTGCGGTTATAACCGCCCAGCATTGTTACGGGGAATTTTATATTCACAAGCATTCTTTACCTGAGTCCAATTTTTATTGAAAGTGAAAAAGTGTTTCGGGGATCTCACAGAGAAGGACTTATTGAAAAAGTGCCTTCATGGAAGAATACAAAATCAATGAAAGTTTTAACAAATGTATTGGGAGCGAATTCCCTAAAACAGTTTTTATTTAGCATTGAAACTTTGAAATTTGGAGTTATGGATGCTGTAATTTGTTTAACAATGGATATATAGGCAGGATAAAGTCTTTGAAGCTCTAGGCATTAAACCAGGATACAACACAGGGCATGCCTTGCCTTATAATTGACCAACAAACGAATTTTGAGGCTGAACGTATAGTAAATAAAGTGTCATTGGAAGCCAGCAATAAAGAAGGTCTTTAAAGGAAAATGGACAAACAGAATTTAGATGAAGAAAATGAATACCAAGATACCAAGCAGGGAAATATTAATCAAATCTATAATGTAAGGAAATTTTTTGTTAAGAAGTTTTATTATATTTTTCTCTCGAATGTTTAATATTTTTAGATTTAGAGCTACACTTTAAAAAACTATTGTAGCATATTGTTTAAAAACCTTTATATATCTAAACTGGATACATGTGCATACAGTGAACAAAATATCTTTTAGTATGTGTCTAATTTTTTGAAAATTGATTTTATATGTAAAAAAGAAAAATTAAGATTTTCATAATTTTAAGGTTTTATGATTATTTTTAAGAAATTATGCAATTATATAAATATAATTATTTAAAAACAGATTCATTATGTTTAATATGTTACTTTATATATATTTGTAAACTTTTTTGTATATACAAAGAATATTTTTGTAAGAAATGGTACCTATACATGAAAATATGTATTACAAGATCTCGAAAATTATGTTCATGTTAACTAAAACAAAGGGAAGAAAAACATATGAATTTAAAATTACTTTTGTAACTCTAAAAAATGATTAAGGATTCTTATTAGTCATATAAAAAAAGGCAAGGAAATACTAATTAAGTGTATAATATGTGAAAATATTGTTTTTTTTAGTTTTTTCACTTTTCTCAAAAGCATATTTTTTTGCATTTAGGTACATTTTTAAAAAAACTATTGCACTGTATGATTCCTGATTTTTTATACTTCTATACAAGGTGCCTATGCATATAGTGAACCTAATTTTTTTTCTATTAAAAATAGTGCCTAATTTTTTAAAAATTGTTTTATGCATAAAAAAGCAGAAAAATAAAAAATTTCAAATTTCAAAGTTTCATAATTTTTTAAAGAAACTATACTAAAATTTTACTAAAAAAAGGGTTTCACTGTATTTTATGTATTGTTTTATATATGTGTAAAAAATATTTTGCATAAAAAAGGATACTTTTTTAAAAAATGGTACCTAAACATAAGTATATATTACGAGTTCTCAAAAATTATGTATTACTTAAATTAAGTAGTAAAAAAAACTTTTGGAGTAAAAGTTATTTTTGTAGTTCTACAGAATAATTAAATTATCTTTATTATAGACATAAAAAATCTAAGCTCTATTGAAATTTTAAATGATATATGTCTCATAAACAAAGGGTCTTAATTTTGGCATTTTACTCTTTCGAGCATGTCCTGGTTCCCTTAA
>BMAU01005343.1:0-14181 GCA_019973935.1 Trichonephila clavipes | reverse complement strand
TTTGATTTGCGCCTGCTTTCTAGCGGGAGGCAGGCCGCATTCTTGTTCGGCCTTTTCTGTTATTGGTCAATGACACTGCTCCAATAATAATTTTGGTGCAGCCTCTGGTGTTGTACAGAATCAAGTTTCCGCTTAACAGAAAAAGAGAGCCGGAGTCCAAACTGGGGTCAAGCACATTCTAAAAACCGGTCTGATAACAGTGCAGAAAGTGCTTTTAGGGTTTGAGGTCTTGAGCCCCTAAGAAGTTCAAGCAAGCTTTTCGGTGAATATTCAGTTTTCCAAGAGCTTTGTTGGTAGTTTGTTCGATGTGCTTGGAAAAGCGGAGTTCAGGGATCCCTAAGGTTACTCCAGAGATAGGTGGGTAGGTCGACTTTTTATTTAGGAGAGTTCTGTATTTTGATATTAGCATTAAAACTGCTTCTGTGTCGTCTATCGGTAGAGAAGATGCAGTAGTTTGTTTTGTCTGCGTTGATGGTTAATTTAAGACTCTCTGCCCATTCAGCAATACCAGTGTTCAGTGTCGCGTTTAGGGCGCTTCCCGACTCTGTAATGTCGTTGTGTGAAGGTGCCATACAGCAATATCGTCAGCGCAGCAGGCGATATTATTTGTGTCTGGAAGCGAATATGATGTAGTGGATGCGTGTTCATAAAGATGAGAAAGAGCAAGGGGCTTAAGACAGAGCCTTGAGGAACTCCAGCCCACATTCTGCGAAAGAGATTCTGAAAGTGCCCTGTTAAAATCTACGGAAAATTTTCTTTCTCTGAGAAAATCATTTTCATCCACAATAACGCTTTGCCATTAATTCCGGTGCCTTGATGCTAGTATGGACCAGTTTTTGACGCGCCAAACTCTATCAAGTGCTGCTGAGACGTCCAAATATACTGCTAAAAGTTTTCTCTTGTGAGGCTTTTTCTTGAAAACCATCAACCATCGACTGGTTCAGGTAAAAGAGCTGGTCGGTAGTACCATGATGGGCTCGGTAAGCTGGGTTTTTTGATAGAATTGAAGTTTTTTGTTTTCGATGAGCCAGTTCATGAAGCCTACGGTGGATAACCCGTTCCATGAGCTTGCAGAGGGGGTGCTGGTGGAGGGAAGTTGGCCTATATAGTTTTTGCACTCTGGGGAAACGCATTCTTGCTTGGTTTCAAGAATTGGAATGACGGTGGAAAGTTTCCAGATTTTGGGCAATTTGCCCGGTAGCCCATGAAAGGTTAAAAATTTCCAATAGTTCTTTTTTTTGCAAGATTTCCAAAGTGTTGGACCATGCGTGTTAAAAGCAACATCCGGACCAAGGGGCTTTGCCGGGATTCGCCTTAGCAAATGGCAGCTTCTAGCTCTTCCATTTAAGAATGGTATGGTGAAAGATATTTTTTATGGTTATATCTTTTTGAGTCTAGAATGGCATGGTTTTCCTGTAGGTACGCAGCAGTTTCCCTGTCATTTGCGTTGAAGGTTAGCTTCGCTTTTGTTTTTTCTCATGGTGCTTTTAAGCTAGCAGGGAAGCAGTTTCCTTATTTGCGGCTGCATCTCTTCCAGAGGATGATATGATGTTAGTAAGAAGTCTGCTTTTGGTGTGTTGATTGATTATTAAGAGTTTGATGACTTTCCAATGCTGAGATATCTTTTGGGGATCTAAATTTTCGCAGAATTCAGTCCATTTTTACGCTTGCGGAGGAAATCACCTCTCCAACTTCGTGACAAAGGTTCGTAGAAATCTTATTCTGTTTGTTTCGATATTCTTCTCTCTGAAGCATCTTCAAGTGTGATGGTGGTGCACTTGTGTCCGATGTCTCTAGCTTCTATGGCGAGGCTATATCAGCACATTCATTACCACCCTCATCAATGTTGACATGTGCGGTGTATCCATTTGCAGGATACAGAATTTTCTCTTTGTTGTGCAGCTGTTCTAGAAAGGTAATAATATCACGGGAGATGTTAGTCTCTCCGTTTCTTATGGCTTCTATTGCTGATATATCTCAAATGATTGTGTTTTATGAAAATCTTGAATGTTTCAAAATGTATCATCTATAACTATTGAACTAACTTTGTTCGAAATATTTAATATATATATATGACAGGCCCCAGGCCTGCTGGTAAAATGAGGAGGGCAATCATCTTCACAATATTTCCTTTATTACGTTTCCATCATATATAATCTAACATGGCGGACCTTTTGCCGCACAACCGGGTGTTACCAAAAACAACATCGCAGCGATGAGACACCAGCCAAGTCCTTTCTAGTATGGTTCGCCTTCGTCAGCGCTTCGTTGCACCTTTTAACAGGCTTATTTTACTCATAAATCCTTACGCGATGGTAAAGAGTTCAGCTCCTATTTTCATTTATTACTTCCTTAATTTTGAACCTAAACTTTTCAAACCTGACAAATCCCCTCCGCTGAAGTCTAGCACAGTTCCAGATTGGCCAATTCCTGACTGGCAAGTCCTCAGGGAAAAATTATATTTCAATTATATCAAATTCCCCAAATGAAATAAAAATCTAGAAGATACAATAATTGTGTAAAAGAGTGGGTCTGGTGAATCCTAACATGTACAAAAAAATAGCAATAATGAATAACAAAGTATCAAAAATTTGGTATAAAACTTTGTGTTACATAGAATTGTTTTTCTGAAAAATATCACCACATCTAATACTTCCACTATGACTATAATAATAATGAGGTTAAGAAAAACAACATAAAATAAAAATAGTTCACATTAGACATTCAAAAATATAGTAGTGCTAAACAACATAACATAAGATCAAGTGAAATTCTCACTAAACGTGCACCAATAGTAAACAATGTTAATAAAGTGATAAATGTTGAAAAGTTACAAGTACTTCAAAAATGGTATTGAATGTTGGAATAAATGAGTACATAAATACATAGAAAGAATAGGTATAGAGTAAATAACATGATTTTAGGAATAATGGTAAAGTAAATACATACAAAGAATAGATATAAAATAAGTAACAGCAAAAATGAGTTTAGGAATAATGGTAAAGTAAATACATAAAAAAGAGACATATATGGAGTAACTTACAGCAACATGATTTTAGGAATAATGGTAAAGTAAGTACATACAAAGAATAGATATAAAATAAGTAATAGCAAAATGAGTTTAGGAGCTCCCAAAAAAGAAAAGATTACATAAACTATAACACAGAAATTTATCAAAATAAACACAACATCAACATTATATCAAAATATCACTAGAAATATAAAATGCAAAGAAAAATAAGGGGTATTTTTCAGATATATCAAGTACAGGTAAAAGGTTCAATCAATGTAATAGTTTCACACAGTCCTGTCTTGGAAAAATCTATAGTTCAATGTTCATCATCCAATTATTGTTTATCTCACAGTTCTTTTGTTTATTATTAGAATCTCTACTCAATCAACTCATTTCAAAACATACAACCATAATAAAATCTTCATAACATCACATACAACTATATTTTAACTTTCAGGAATATACCTTATCACAAATAATCACAATGAAATCATTATAACACAATGTATCGTAAAATGACCTCATCACAATGTTTTTTCATACAGTCCATAATTCAGTTATTTGTTTTTTAAATAGTCTTCAATAATGTGTTCATTATGAATAAAGATACAATACAAATTCAATTACATTAAATTTTGATTTTCATAATGTAAACAAGTTCTTAAATTCAAATTTTAAACACAACTTTTATTATTATTATTATTTTTTAAAAGTAACAATGCACTTCTTTTAAAATTACAATGCACTTCTTCCTCCAATGTTTGAGAAAACAAACTCTATAACAAATATAAATAAGAATTTAGCATAATTGGAAATTGGATTTTGAATGAAAAGGTTTTAATCTCGTAGAATGAACAATATTCTGTTAATTTTCCTGTATATTGATTTGGTTTATCTATTTCATAAGTAACATTTGAGAGTTTCCTTGACAACTTTAAAAGGACCATTATAAGGAGATTGAAGTTTACTTGAATTAGGGTATGAGAAATTTTGGATATAAGACTAAATCTCCAACTTTAAATTTTGCATCAACATAATGTTTATCATACCTTTGTTTTATTTATCTTATGATGCTTAATTGTTCTGTTTACTGCAATTTGTCTCAGCTTGTTGTATAGGTGGATAGTTTAATTTTACTTGATTAGGTAATGGCGAATCATATGGCGAAAGTTCCAAACATTAAATATGTGGGTGGAAAGCCAGTAACGATCATGTAGCGAGTTATTGTATTCACATGTAAACTTGTTCTGAACAATTTTGTCCGGGAGTTTTGCTAGTTGAATTGACCTGACATCTTAATTTATGCACTAATGTCTGATTAACTCTTTCATTCTTTCCATTGCATTGTGGTCTATTTGCTGAAGGTTAGTAATTGGCCTAATATTATGATGTTTAAGAATTTCTTAGAATTTAGATGAAGTGAATGTGAGCATTTCTATCACTTAAGAGTTGTTTTGGGCATTGAATTGAAAAAATTTGTTTTAGCAATTGTAAGCAAGTTTAGAAGTGACACTTTTGGATGGAAATGTCCAAAGCATATCTGGTCAGCATGATCCAGAACAATATGCAGGTATTTCTTTTTGTGAATTGTGATATATAAATCCTCCTACAGTGTCTAGTGAAATCATTTCAAATGGTTCTTCTGCTACAGGAACTTCTTGCAACAATTCATACTTTTGTGTAGACTTTTATTCATTTGATCATGTTTCTTACAACATTTAACAAAATTTGAAATGTCTCAATATAATGTCTTTCCAGTAGTAAATTGGGAAATTACTTAACATCTTACACCTGTGACCAAATTGTTCATCGTGCGGTTGTAATTAATTTTTCTCTCAAAGATAACGGTACTACAATTTTTAATTAAATTCTTTTTCTTGAACTGTTAATACATCATTAATTTTTATATATTTTGGATCATTAATGTTCTCTGAATTTTGGTATTTAATAATTTCATACCGTATTTAAAAATGACAAATGGGTGATATATAATGGCATACAGGGCTTCCTCGACAACATGTCTGCGTTTCAACATTTAAATTTACCTTTTATATAAACTATCAGGAATATTCATACTGAGAAAGAGTTTAAGACTCAACCGAAATAAACGTCCAGTTAAATGTTTTACACTTTTAAGCCATTGTAAAGCAGCATGATCAGTATGTATTGTGAATTTGGATCCATGTAGGTAACAGTGGAATTTATCTAAGGCATCTATAATTGCTAAAACACTCTTTTTCTGAAATGGTATAATTTTTTCATGTTTAAGTAATTGTCTCTGAGTGATAAGCTATAGTAAAGTGTTCCATCACGGTGTTGTTGTTTTAAGACTACGCCTATTGATTCCTGACTTGCGTCACAAAAACAAATGACATGGATATTGTGAGTTGTATACTTTAAGTATAGGTTTTTGATATTAAACAATTCTTTAACTTTTGATAAGCTTGACATTCATGTGACCAATTCAAATTGCATCTTTTTAAGTAATTTATTTAATGGTATTCTAAGTTTTTGCATAATCTTTAATGAATTTTTGATAAACATTGATGGAACCAAGAAATTCTTTGGAGTTCTTTCACATCTTTAGGGTGGTGCTAATTTTCTTATTGTTTCAATATTTTGACATTTTGGGAATAATGACCTTGTGTTATTTCATATCCTAAAAATTTTATTTTTCCTGGTGGTAAACCGACATTTTGATTTTTAAGTTTAATGTTTTCTTTTTTACAAATTTGAAATATTGTATCTAAATGAGTTAAATGCTTTTCCCAAGATTGTGAGAAAATTATTATATCATCAAATAGCTTTAAAAGCAAAAGTTAACTGATATTTTTGTAAATTTGTCTTATAGTTCCTTGAAAACAGCTGGGAATTTTTCCAGCCAAAATGGAAGTCTTGAATCATTCATAGAGTCCAAAAATTAGTTGTGAAAGCCAGTTTCTCTGCGTCTTTTCATGAATTTTAATGTGCCAATAACCACTTGTTAAGTCGAGCGTAGAGAAAATTTAGCATGAGTTAAATTATCAATTACAAAGTCTATCAGAGGTACAGGGGTGGAATCTTTTCGTGTGATTTCATTTAGTTTTCTATAATCGATACATAATCTTGATCTTTTCCTTCATCCTTTTTGTATGCTAAAGTTACAGGGGCAGCATATGGGCTATGGGAGTCTAATAAAACCTGCTTTTTAACAATTCTTCTATCTGTGTTTGTATTTCTTTAGATTCTTGTTGACTGTTTCTATAAGGGCGTAAACTTATAGGAAGGTCTGAAATTAAATGAATTCTTTGTAGCTCTAAATTGATACAACCTACATCATACTTATTTTGTGAAAATATGGTTTGAAATTTGTCAAGAAGTTGGGTTAAATCTCCCCATTGCTCACTAGTTTGTTTTGGTACTGTGTCCTCAACAACCATGGCTGGGTTAAACAATCTTTTCAGATCAGCTTCAGGGGCTGTTCGGTAAATTTGATCCAAACCTTATTATTCTTAACGTTAATATTATCTTCATTATTGCATTATAGTAGTTCATATTTTGATCATTATTAAGAGTTTTACACATATGTCCCATGATATGTTCTCAACTCACTCAATACACTTATTTACAAATTTAATATTACTTAAATTTTACCATTACTGAAAAATACACATGTTACGAATACTAATGTCAAGCTTAAATAAATGTAAATATTCAAGTCCTAAAATACTATAAGGCAATTCAGTATCAATTACAAACAAATCTATTTGCTTAGATATACATCCAATATTCATATAAACTTTAAGTATACCTTGGGATGAATAGTCCCACAAGTTTGATTTATTTTTACATTACTATTTTTATAATTTTAATGTTTTTTTAATTGTTTAGTTAAATTTATTGGAATTAATGACATTGCTTCTGTGTCAATTAGAGTACAAAAGTGTTTGAACATACCATTGAATCAATAATTAGTTGTCATCCTTGCCTCTGGTTATTTTCGTCATTTCTGGGCGAGTGAACATTATATCTATTCTGTTTGTACAAACTGCTAGGTTGACGCTGTTGAACTGTTGCCTTCCACTGAATCTCATCATGTGCGATTGATGTGGCTGTCCATGATTTCCTCTAGATTGGAATCGGTACTGTTGACCAGTTCCTCTGTGTACACTACCGTATGCGTGATTCCATCGGGTATAACTTCCAGTATCTACCGATTTTCGGTCTGCGCTGTCCGGTGTTACTGCGATTAATTGTCGCATGGTTGATCCATTCGCAGGGTGTCGAAATCTTCTTGATAACTAGGAACTTTTGAAATTGCATGGGACTCGATAATGTCATATGTTCCACAATGGAACTGTCACCATAATTTAGTTTCTTCCCCAACGAAAGTTTTTCCGTAAAAACGATATTAATTCTTTAGTGTCGTTTAATGTTAGGTTTTGAAATTTTCGAATATCCTCTTGTTTCGTCGCATCGAACACCGTCATTAATAATTCTTTGCTTTCTTGGTAAGACTTTTCAAATTATTGGTTTTCATACCAAAATTTAAGATAAACTCCCGTGAGATATCTAGCAATATTTTTGCTTCTTCCATTGCTCGTCTTTTTTGATATTCCAAACATTGTTGATCAAAACAGTCAAGAAAACTTTACAACTACTAAACTTATTAAGATCAAATTGGGAAAAAGAATGGTTCTTTGGATGTGTTGACTGGTGACTCCTGCCGGAAAGAGTCGTCCTCCATGGTAGTATCGTTTTTCAATGCAGTCGCTCGTTCGAAAAAAATTGTTGAAGTTCATTCCATTGATTTCCTCGCGTATTTTGCAGTTCTTTTATTTATCCTGTCGACTCTTGACAGGCCCCAGGCCTGCTGGTAAAATGAGGAGGGCATCATCTTCACAATATTCCTTTATTACGTTTCCATCATATATAATCTAACATGGCGGACCTTTTTGCCGCAACCGGTACCAAAAAACAACATCGCAGCGAGGAGACACCAGCCAAGTCCTTTCTAGTATGCGTTTGCCTTCGTCAGCGCTCGTTGCACCTTTTAACAGGCTTATTTACTCACAAATCCTTACGCGATGGTAAAGGAGTTCGCTCTATTTTCATTTTATTACTTCCTTAATTTTGAACCTAAAACCTTTCAAACCTGACAGATTTAAATTAAATTCCCTATATAGCACTTAACTTTTATTTTTAATTACATCTCTTCAAGTATTAAATTAATCACCCAATTATTTCTCAAGAAACATATGGCCTAACCACTAAACATTTTCTGACCCCGATCATTATATTTAATAGCTCTATATGTCAGCATTAACTCAAGTACACTCATACTATAAGAGCTACTTCTCACATCTGGATTAAGTGGTAAAAAACACTTCGATTTCACTTTGGCGTTCTTTTTTCTCTGCCTCTCAGCGTCAGAACTTGTATAAATTCCATCGAATAGAGATCCTTTTTAAAAATGAAGACAGATTCTGGCAGAAACTTAAGAGTTTGAATTTTCTAATTATCAATCAAACTCTTAAGTCTCTATACCCTTAAAATTTCTAAATGACATTTCAGCAACGGTAATTTAGCATCAATTTGCTCATTAATAAATATGTCGAGATACGAAGGTCGCGGGTGTAAGAGGAAGAAGCAGACATGATCTTAAAAATAGATATGTTTATTTATATCTAACACTTTATGAGTGATACAACTTTATTAAATGACCTTGAGGGCAATCTTAAATCCTAATACTTAATCCAACATAAGATTATTCAAAATAACAACTTAAGTCGGTGCTTCTTTTCACAGTCTTTCTCGAACCAGGATAGCTCGGTCAGCTCCAATGCTATTTCATTCCACAACTCCTGTGGATTCTTTGTTGAATATTAATTTCGAGACGCAACAATTTTTCAGTCACAATTTACTTTATGTTATTTATAGATTTCCGAGTAACTCTCACATACCCAAACGTTAGGTTTAAATAGTATTTACGTTTGCATAAAGAGTTAAGTCATCTCTATGGAAAGCGATTTTTAACTAAAATTCCAGTTAAAGAATAGTTTCCCAAGAGAATTAGTTCAAGAACTCATCACACAGAACCCGTTATAAATATCTTAAGCATTTGTCATCTGTATATGATATGATATTATATCTGTCTTCTATAGTTTTAGTATGAGCCTAAGTGATGTTATTTTATGATAGTCTTCCGTGATCGGTCAAGAAAAAATATTTGTTGAATTTTGTGACAATCATCCTTAGAAAAATGCTTTGTCGAATAATTTAAAAGCGATTTTTATAACATTTAAGAGGGTTCATCCATGTGATGAGTTCAAAAAATTAAAAAAAAAAATTATTTTTCTTCAATTGCTTCCTGAACATGTTTAGAATACGGTAGTAAAAAACGATTTTTAAATTTCGAAGTCGCAGGCGCTGGAAGCGCAGCTGTCGTAGCGCTGAGTTAAAATTTCCATTGTTTTTTTAATCGGACTGGAAATTTTATAATCGGGCGTTTTTTCTCAAAACTGGGTTTTTCAAAACTTTCCTCCATCATATTCTCAAGAACTCTTTGAAAGAATGACTTCAAATTTGTAGGGTAGATCAAGCACAAATATACGCGCCGAATGAAGTACGATCATTCAAAATTCCAAATATTTTCGATTTTTATAACAAAAACATAACAACCCTCTCATGAAACTGGAAAGTTTTTTTCAGAGGTCTACCAAAAATCTAATTTTTGGTATTTTCTATTGAGTATAGTCCACATTCGGTGCATTTCGGTTTATAGATTAAAACGCCGTTAATTTTTAAATTTCAGATTAGCCAATCAGCCTCAATCGTGGAGGAAGTGAACGTCAATTTTTTCGAGGCGGGTGTGTTCAGAGCGCTATAAATCACGTTCTATAGGATATTTTTGGCTAAATTTTTATATAAATATAAATAAATAAGAAACTTAAAGTTCTAACTTTTACAGGTCATCAAAAAAAATTCCATAAGAATGTTTAAGAAATAGGCTGTCACATGGGTACCCCCTTAATAATTATTACTGAAAAAGTCTGAATGAAATAGCAAAATGTATATAAATACTCTGTAACATTTCTTCATTGTGAATACTTAGGAGTTTTTTCAGGTAAATTGAACCTCGCATTTGGTTTTCTAGACAGCCATTTTGGAACTAACAAAAATAAAATGGCTGGATTCAAAGTCTGCCCTTTCTTATTATATTCCTCCTCTCTCCACATGATTTCACTTTCACTTTGAGATACGAAGTGAAAATTGAAATTCACTTTCAAGACAAAAACATTTCTTTCTATCTTTGTTACTGGTCGTCAAAAATTCTCTAAGAATGTAAGCTTAAAAATAGGCAAATCACACGGGGGGAACCTGATTAAATATATTATCGAACTGTTTGTATCAAGAAGCTTATAGTATACACACACTAATGCAAATCAGGATTAATTAACACCACCCCCAGTTCTGCCGAACAAATCCCGAGCAATGATATGGACTTGTATGAAACTATTAAAGGGGTTTATACAAATATTTTAACGAAAAATATATGCTTAACATTATGCAAAGATTAATCCATCTATTCCACACACACAAGATCAAAATGTTTTCCTCTTCAAGGAAGGTGTATGAAAATGTTCTTAGAAAATTATATGGTTTGCAATTTTCTTAACAAGTAATAAAAAGTATAAATTAAAAATAATTCTATATGCATTCAATTTGTTAACGTTTTAACACTAGAATGTCCTTCGGTGTGTCAATTTGACACCGGAGCCTGTTCAGTTTGTTTTTCCTTTCCACATTTCTGCATGGAATTTGAAAATTTTTTCGTCACTTTTAATTATTTTCCATAGTAATTAACGGTAACAGTTTGTGGTCTAGGTTGGTTGGGAGACATTTTACAGCTAAAAACACCTAGAAGACATCCGCTGGTTTCATTTCGATACCAGACAATTGATCATCATAAAATGGCTGTCTTTCATCATTTCTATTATTTAAAACAAACTTTCCAAAGTACTATCACATTTATTTGACGAGATACAATGTTATTGGATAGCTTAGCGGAAACGAATCTTATTTTACAAAAGTATTTGTGTCCTAAGTGTTTCGTTACATAATTGGTGATTCTTTCTGCTCATAAAAATCATTCGATTTTCGAATCTTGTGCAGAACGCAGCCACCTTTAAACGATGGCTTAGAAGGTCTAAGCCCTGATGAGAGTGCTAATCCTTATTGCCAGAGATTTCCTGAGGATTAATCGGCGTTTCATAATTTAGATTCCGATGAAGACATAAGATTGAGTTGAAACTGACCTATGAAGAATCTGAAGAAAAAACAGATATAATTGATTATATTCCAGTAAATCCTGTTACTTATATCGCTAGGGGATAGCACGAGAATGGATACCCAATAATAAGTAGCGGAAGTGTTCACTGGCATGGTTTGCAGATTCAGGAAATGTTTTTGCGGCAACCCAGAAACGGTGGTCCAACAAAGCTTCGTGAAACTTAATGTCACTGTATCCCTAGTTTTCTTGCGGATATAAAGGGCCATAAAATAGCTGTTGATTACAACAAATAATAATGCAAAAATTCTTAAAACTAAATCCCAGTAAAATGAGATAAGTCCTGCAGTTTATTTACTTAAAACAATTGTTTTTTATATATTTTATGTCAAGCGGTGTCAAAATGACATTGAGGTGGACGCATACAGGTATAAAGGGTAGTCGAAATCCCGAACGCTCTCTCCAGTGTTCTGCATTCAAAAGAAAAACCTTCTTTCATTATCTTTGCGTTAATTAACTGACTCAATCTATAAAGAAGCATTTTTATGTTATAATTAATGTTTAATTGTCAAATGTTTATATTGTGTATGGCACTACCACATCTTCGCATATCCCAAGTTACCAATTGTTTTCCCATTTTGTAATAATTATATTTTTAGAAAGGTATTCGAAGATTCTGTGAGAAACAGCCCAACTATTATTAACTATGGTATGTCAATTTCTTTTTCTGGAAATCTGTTCTTGATCTTGTATGCATGAAAGTGTTTAGCGTGATCCTAGATAATGATTGATTATTGAAAGAAAAGGAAATGTATTTTTAACATCACAAAAGAGAACTTATATAAAACTTTAAATGAGGGTATTACAGTTCGATTTACTGTTGCTTTTCAACTCTTTAACAAAAAACTTTTAAATGAACTTGGTTCACTCAACTGATATAAATATAATATACTTAAAAATTCCTGACATAATGAAAACGGTATATCATGAATGTAGCCTCTGTTTCTTTTTGTTGCGAAAATGAAATAATTATTTACAGCTAAACTGAAGAAAAGATATCGCTTTGAATCACTATGAAAAATCTTATTAGCGAGAGAGACGAGCGTATTTTTAAAAAGAAAACAATATCATCACTAAATTATAAAAGAAAAACAATAATAATTGTGCGAAAAATAATCTCAACATTTCTTAACAAAACAATTTTTAAGAGCTAAATATTATGTAACTGAATTTAAAAACCCAACTAAACATTCTTAGAACTTCAGGGCACAATCTTAAATTTCTTTCTAAGTACTTGAATTACTTACAGTTTGAACTGAGAATTCTTTGGAAACAACATAAAACTAGGAAGAAAGACAAAATTCTTGGCTTTAAGTGTTTTTGTGAGAATTTTATCCACGTATATTAAATTAAAATGTAACTTTTCATTTTATAAAAGAACTAAATCTGAAAGAAACTGTTAAGAAGTATATTCCTCTCTTTGTGCTATTTTTAAGCATAAAGTTTGCAATAATAATAATTTTAAAATTTGCTTGTCTTCCTAAGTTTTAAACGAAGTTTAAAACTGCAAATTAACCTGTTTTTCGCCCTGTTTTTAGAGTGTTCTTTTTATTTATTTCTACTAAATATATAAAAAAATGCTATTTTCTGTTTCTTGGTGAAAGTAATTTAATTAAAAATTTTTCTAATTTATTTTCACCCCAAGCTTAATGTAAAATTCTGAAGACATCAGTTTTTCTGTTAATCCACTCACAAAATTGGGTGAATTATTGATATTAATTTTCAGCGCTGTAATTAAAAATGAATGGTCTTTAATAAAATAAGTACTGTGAAAATCGTTAAACATTAAACTGAGTGGACTGAAATATTTCTTCATGTTAAAAGAATTTCGTGTTAAAGGATATTGCAAAAAACAAACAAATCCATATATTCAACAAAATTAAGTTTATTAGAGAAAATTTTATTTTATTTTTGCATGTAAAAGGTGTTTTTAGAGGTATAGAACTTTTAAAAATTGCAATAAAACAACGATGTATTATTCGATTGACATGAATTTTTATTCGAAAGATAATCTTGTGGCATTACATTTTAAATATGATTTCTGGCATAGGACTGCCACGGCTGGCTCGGATGTAGTCAATCTGGACGTCAATTTTCGATGACTTTTTCCAACATTTGTGGCCGTATATCGGCAATAACACGGCGAATGTTGTCTTCCAAATAGTCAAGCGTTTGTGGCTTATCCGCATAGACCAATGACTTTTACATAGCCCCACAGAAAATAGTCTAGCGGTGTTAAATCACAAGATCTTGGAGGCCAATTCACAGGTCCAAAAACGTGAAATTAGGCGGTCACCAAACGTGTCTTTCAATAAATCGATTGTGGCACGAGCTGTGTGACATGTTGCGCCGTCTTGTTGGAACCACAGCTCCTGGACATTCATGATTGTTCAATTCAGGAATGAAAAAGTTAGTAATCAGTGGCTCTCATACCGATCACCATTGACTGTAACGTTGCTGGCCTTCATCGTTTTTGAAGAAGTACGGACCAATGATTCCACCAGCCCATAAAGCGCACCAAACAGTCAGTTTTTCTGGATGTAACGGTGTTTCGACATACACTTGTGGATTAGCTTCACTCCAAATGCGTGCAGTTTTGTTTGTTGACGTAGCCATTCAACCAGAAGTGCGCTTCATCGCTAAACAAAAATTCGCTTATGAAAATCGGGAACAACGGCAATCTCGTTTTGGGCCCATTCTGACGAATCTACGCCTTGCTTGACGTGATCGTTTTGATGAATTGCCAAAACCAAACTGAGAATAAATCACTTTGACAGCTGTTAAATCGGTCGCCATCTTGGAAAGTAATGCCAACTTAAACTTCTATACCTGGAAAAAA
>BMAU01005342.1:0-49813 GCA_019973935.1 Trichonephila clavipes | reverse complement strand
GAAATTGAATATCTTTTCCTTTTATTTTAAAAGTCTTTTTCACTCTTTTGTCTCGAAGATTACACAGCTCGATCATTTAAGAGGCCCTTATGATAGAAATCGAAACTCAAAAACGATGAAAGCGCCCCCTCTGGGAGGGGGATTGGGCGTGTTAAAGGGAACGGCGAAGTACTCATCGTACTGGTCGTAAGATCGAAGGTAAATAGTTCCTTCATAAAAGATGAATTATATATGCCATTTTTTTTTTTAAATTTCCATTATTTCGATTTTGAAATAAACTTTTGTTATAAATATTCTTCCAAATTTTCGCTTACTTTATTCAACTTTCTGATGATTATGTTCTGACAGCTGTCATGATGAAAGAAAAATGACATCACTTTTGGAATCATCCCCTTTTTCACGTTTAGAGATGGTTTCTGTTTGTTCCCCAACCGTTTGAAACACTAAAACACCTCTCCACCCCTTCCTGGGTTTGTTCAAAACTAAGATAAGGAGAGGTTTTGCTTTCTCTCGATTGGTGGGGTTCCAGTTTGACTTGTACAGTCTCAGACAACGTTTATATGAAACCAACTGACCCCTCTTTTTTATTGCTCTCTTCCCCATCGTTCAAGTTTGTGAAGGACTAAAGACTCAAGATTCCAAGTTCAAAAAGGTCATGAATACAAAGCTGTACCTCAAGTGTCATTCTCGTGTCCGATCTTGACTCAGAACAGGGATGGCCAAAACCAAATGACCTTGAAAGCAGCTTCGAAAAATTATATCCTGCGGGCTGCATATAAAGATTATATATCTTAATATTAGATTTAAACCCATTACAAACGTTTATTGGAGCGAAATTTTTTAAAAAAATGGAATGAATTATTATTGGTTTTATTATTTTTCATCTATACAAGTATAGATAATTTAATAATAATAATGCAATGAATCTGCCGCGTTGCATGGTTAGACATTCTTCACTACAACACGGTTGAATGAAATAACAATACATTTGTATTAACTTTAAAGATAAAAGATTAAATGAGCAATTAAGAGGTAAGCTTCCCAAAACTACAACACATGGTAAAAACAGGCACGCTACAAGAATAACAGATAAATTCACTTCAGTTTTGGAGTCGTTTTGTTGAGCTGTAAGGTCGCTGCAAATCAATTATCTTTTTTTCACACAAATTGTCGAAGTCTAGGTCTATTGAGATTAAATGCAATCACATTACGTATTCTGAGTTTAATTTGTTTTTGTATCCACTCACATTGAAAAATATATTTCACTTAAACATAATTTTCTGAATGGCATTAAAATGTTTATAGCTGTGTGAGATGTACTGTGTATTTTACCCGAGATAGTTTGTAATATAAAATTTAGGAGCTGTTCTTGTTTAAATTTAGATTTCAACATCAAATATGTTGATACGCCGATAAGTTCTTTCCTCTCCTTCATTTTACGTGTTTTTTTTTCCACAAATGGAAAAAGGTGCATTTTCCATTAGAAAACTATTTAGTTTGGCTAGACATTGTGCTGACGAGTATAAAATTATCTCGTGGAACCCAAGGTAGTAAAAACAATACAATATTTACAATCTAATAGAAAGTATATATAAACAAAGATAAAATGTGTTTTAATATTCTTCTGTTATATTATAATAAAAAAAATAAAAAGATGTTGCAAAATAAAGTTATTATACATAAATAAAATTTTCAGTTATAATGAATAAGATGCGCTTTAAATCAGTGTTTCTCAAACTGTGGGGCGCGCCCCTCTGGGGGGGGCGCGAGCATATCGAAAATAAAAGATTTAAAAAATAATTAGTTTACTGGAATGAATTAAAACAAAATACTTTCAGACATAATAAAAAATGCACTTTTACTCTGATATAACTTATAGGCGCGCGATATTAAGTCAGCAAAAATAAAAAACTTCTTCAACACCTAATTAGCTATCTTTGATCTTATAACGAAATAAAAAAATTTTTATTTGATGTGCTTTAATCCCATGATGAGAGATTTTTTTATTACGCTTTTTTTTTAACCTAACATACTACCCTTTCAGAAAAAAACAGATCCCAGACCCAGAATCGAAAAATTTAGAACATAAAAATTCATCACTGTCATTATTTTTGAAATACTGCACGTTATAGCTGTAATCTGTTTGACCTTCTAAGTTATTGGTACAGTTAGTTATGACCCCTCTTTTATGTGTTCTCTGTGGCGCTTTTTTCCATGCAAAAGAATTATATGATATTTGGAAAATAACGGAAAAAGCACACATGAAGGATTACTTGGCCAAGACATATTTTTATAAATATTCTGAACGTATAAAACATAACGAAAAACATTTCACACAATTTTTTAGCAGTAACATACATATCATAATGAATATAATTTTTACCCGGAAATGGTCCCGCGGGACACACAGATTACGAAATCGTTAATTCTGGCAAAACTGTTTATTTATTACCAAGGAAAAAATGAAAAGTCCTTGAAAGTAGGTAAGTAAACTTTCTCTTAGTTAAATTATACACTGGAATCATGATTTGTATCGTGTACAATAAAATAAGTATAAGAAAAAAAAAGGATTGGGTGACTCAATAACCCCGACCGTATCGTGTGCGCGCCTGCTCCCGGGTTAAACATGTTGAAGTCTTTTTCGCTTTAAATATTAAAAATAATACAATTATTCTTCATCGATATTTTATATTATTGATCATTATTTAACATCAGCGGCGTACAATAAGGGGCGGAACCCCTCCCCAAAGCCCTTGATTTTTTTTTTTCGATTGATTATAATTCTAAGTTTATAGTACGCAAAATTTAGTTAAGTATTTGTTATTAATGATTAATTTTATTAATTAATGCTAATTATTTATTCAAGAATTAATTTTTTAATGTGTTTGGTTCCCGAAAATCGACAAAATCAAAAGGAACCTGATACACAAGATTGGTGAACTTTCGACCCCGACCCCCTTAAAAATTCCTGTGTTTTAACATCAATTATAAATGCTAATTCTGTGAGTCTTAAAATTACAATTCGCTTAAACTAATTATAATTTGAGCAACGATTTTAAAAATCATTTTACGCTTTTGTAAACATTGTCGAGCACTTGGCTTTTGCTTCCCATACAATTCAGCTATTATATCAATAATGTTTTATTCTCTATAAATGAACTCGTGTGCAAAGAGCGGGCACTTCAGCCGGTATACTTTTAATGTATCAGTGCTGCACAGAATATTTTATATAATTAATTAATACTAAATTAAGAACAAGTTTAATAAGTATTAATGACGTCCATGAGCTTGTCTTGAAAGCAAAGTTTTTATAAGGAATGCTTATTATTAGAAATTGACCCTCTGAGTTCTTTTTCTATATTTAGCAGATATCTATATTTTGTCTTCTAAGCAGCTATCGCATTTTGCAATATGTTAAATTTAAAAATTAGAGAAAGGAAAAATAACATAATAATTATCCTATTATTTTATTTATTTATTTATTTTGCTGAAAAGTAGTATACAAAATTTAATACTTATGTTACTAATTTGTATGGTTTATAATTAAGATCGCCTATTGAAACTGTAGCGTCAAAGTGCATTATTATTGCATTCAGTACATTATTAATGTATAAGGGGGGCACGAAAAAAATTGTGATCGAAAAGGGGGGCGCCAGTACTGAAAGTTTGAGAAGCACTGGTTTTAAATACTTGGAATTATACAAATTTCATAAAGAACGTGAGTCCGTTTTGCATATATATTTATAAGTATCTTTTCATTTTTTTATTTTGACTCGTGAAACCCCAGGGTTCCGTGGAGCACAGTTTGAATTGAGGAACCCTACGAACTACAAGGAATTTGGGGGGAACGCCATTCCATTATTAGAAAAATATATCCTGAAACAATATTTAAATTTAATCAACTTGTTATTGATACTTTATAGATTTTAAAAAGTATTGTATTTTTGTGTTACAAGAAAAATTCAAACTATTTTAATATAATTCACGCATTAATAATAAACTAGTCCAGATGTCACCTATAGCTGACATCTGGATACCCATCTGGACCTGGGTATACCTATGTATTATACTTAGTAATTTTGGATATGTTTGCATTTTTTTTCACTCAATCGCAAATTATTTGCAATTGAGTCTATGCAAATTTATTTGCAGCCGCATTTTATATTTTGTGTCTAATTTGTTTTCACACCTTCATTTTGTTTCCCCATACGTTGAGAAACACATTGTTCTGATTGGTATTAAAACTTTTAGAGCTGTGTGAAAAATTTTGTGCATTCTGCATGTATTTATAACCTGAAACTAAGGAGCCATTTTTGCTTAATTTTAGATTTTAACGTCAAATCTGTTGAAGTGCCAATAAGTTGTGTCTTCTTCATTGGCAAAATTTCTCATTTATCTCTTTTATTATATTATAATAAAAGTTCAAACCCCAATTTTGATAAAATAATAATAATAAACTAATGGGTAAGTGGCCCACACCTCTTCCCTCAACCTCTCGAGATGATTTATGGCTAGATGGCTATTTAGAGTCCTACCTTGCTGCAAAGGCACTATACATTTACGATTATCCAGGTTTTGGCCGGTAATTGAACCCAGTGTAACGTCTTAATCATCTAAAAGATGACACCTCTTTGATCTTTGTAGATTTATTTTCCAAACACAAGACAGTTCCCAGACATACACGAATTTCCTTGTATAGTATTTACAATTTAGAAATTAGAGTTCTTGACAGTTAATTCCTGTGATCAGAATAATGCCTATTTTTTTTATTTCAAATTAAAACTAAATTTTGAAGGGAGAGGTTGTTATGAATCTCTCTTTATTTTCATGTTTTTTTATGATATTATTACGCACATTTGGTAGTAAGAAATTGATCTTTTTTTCAAAATAAATGCTTTTATCGGTTCTGGTACTTAAAGTAAATAAACGTTCTCCTTCACACTGCATCATTTGGACAAATTTTCAAAATTTATTTGTGGTTAGTAGTTAATTATAACGCTATAATTTTATTTGAATAGGCAGATATTGCGTTTTTAAGTATAAAAATAATTATAACTACTGTACTGTATTTTTTGAAGTGTGTGAGTGAGTGAATATTAACATCGCACTGTTCAGCTATACGAGGGCTTTTGGCAACGTATCACGTAATTTTGAATCATGGTCAAGTGACGTGGACGACACCTGAGCTGGCACCCCCTTCTCCTAACGACCACACCACACCAACTTAGAAGGAATATTCTACCAATACTTAGCAGGAATGTTCTTTGAAATCCACTCTTCCAAGATATATGGCAGCACGGGTTCTATGATGAGTATTTTAGCTGGGAAGCCCAATAGTTTTGTAGCAGATATTGCGTTTTCAGCTGACGGCGTTTTCAGCGGATTGCAAAGATTATTATTTTTGTCCCGAAAAAATAATCTCTGTCAAAATTTAAGTGTCTTATGTTTTTGTATGTTAGTGAAGACCTTGGAAAATGATTTCACTACTTATTTTAAGTGAACGGTTTTATAATTATTAGAGGTTGCCCCTCATTCCCCAAACCCCCAAAAGGAGCCGCGAAAAACAACAGAAATTTACACCAAAATTTACAATAGCTTAGTTAGACCAAATATCTCCTACGCACAAGCGACAACCGAGCTATTAATTCAAAAACACCCCTCAGATGGCGACACGCGGACCTGAGTCTTCGGCACAAACTGAGACCAACAAAACCAATTCCCCCAATAACAGATATAATAATAATCACTTCCCCCAATTTTAATCGTAGAAATAACAATTTTAACTTTAATAACATGAATAATAACAATAATATTAATATCCAAACAACGCTGCAAATGACAATGCACTGTGTCTAATGCAGCTTTCCCAATTTCTTTGTAACGGCAATAATTTAAATACAAAACCAACAATTAAATCCCAATCAAATGTACGCCCAAATAGAGGCATCGTAACAATATTAATAATGTATAGTTCATCCTGATTGGTCTCAGTTTGTGTTCATGGAACGCAAACGGCTTACTAAGAAAAATTGCTGAACTACGTATTTTTATAGAGAAGCACTCCCCCGGATATTTTTCCTCATTCAAGAAACTCACCTGAGACCTTCACAACTTTTAATATAGCGAATTACACCTGTCACAGAAATGACAGAATCTCCGATGGACCGCAGGTGGAACTCTGATCCTAGTTAAAAACTCTCTCAAACACTACTGCCTCCCCACCCCTCCTCTTCGAGCTCTTGAAGCAACTAATATAATACTAACTCCCCAAGCATGATCCCATTTCAATTACTTGTGTTTACATTCCTCCCCTCCTCCGATGAAAATTTATTTACTATTGACATTGAGCACTTTATTCAAACAGCTAGTAATTGTGTTCTCTTCGAGATTTCAACGCAACTCATAACGCTTGGAATTGTAAAAATAATACTACCAGAGGAAGACACCCTTTAATTTCGCTAATATGCTCAACTTAAATATCGCTTTTCCCTCAACTCCTACTAGATTTGGTCACAATTCCGCTAACACCATTGATATCGCACTAATTAAAAACTTTTACTACCCCCTTTACAATTAACTCCATCGACGATCTTTCCTCAGACCATAATCCGGTTTTCTTAAGTTTTAACTTCAAACTCGTAGAAGCACCCCCAAATCCCAGAGCGGTCTCCCCACAGATTGGAAAAACTTTCAAAATAAATCTAAATAAAAATCTTTTCTCTTTTGATTTCCATCCTAATAATATTAACAACACTAACGACCTAGAACAAAAAATCACAGAGCTCACCGAGGCGGTCATTGATACTCATAGCCACGCCTCCCCGACCAATAGAAACAGACCGAAGGAACTTCACTCCGCATAACATTAACCAGCTGATTAAAATCAAAAATTACTTCAGAAAACGTTATCATCAAACCCTCAATCCCATTTTCAAATCACATTATAACAGAGCTCAATCTGATCTTAAAAAAGAACTTAAAAATATAATGATATCATTTGGCAAAAAAGACTCGAAGCTCTTAACTCCGCAGACAATAGCCTTTGGCGCACACAAAATTTTTCAAAAATAAAAGACCAAAAATTCCACCTCTTAACTGTGCGACAGGTACGGCAGTCACTGATCAGCAAAAAGCTAACCTTCTTGCAACTAACATAAAAAATAATTTTGTTGAAAACGATCGCGAAGATGATAATTATAATCAAAATGATGCTTTAATAAATACTACCGTAAATAATTTTCTTTCTACCCCCCCCCCCTAATTCCTTCATCGAACCCGCTCTCCCGGATGAAATTATCCACTACATTAAACATGTCAATGCCAAAAAGCCCCCTGGTAAAGACTCTATAACTAACCGCATGTTAAAAAACTTTCCAATTAAACTAATCCTAATTTTAACAATCCTAATTAACAAAATCCTCAAATTCAATCACTTTCCAGATAACTGAAAGAAGCCATTATTTTCCCCATTAACAAACCTGGCAAAGACCCTCATCTCGCATCTAGTTACAGACCAATATCTCTCCTTTCCACTATCGGTAAACTAACCGAATCTATTATTCTTCACAGACTAAAAATTTTATCAATGAAAATAACATCCTCAATCCCAATCAGTATGGTTTCACTAACAAGCTCTCTACCCTTCACCCACTTTTAAGACTAACCGAAAATATCTCTGAAGGTTTCCAGAAAAAGAAAAGCACGGAGCAGTTTTTCTGGATATCCAGAAAGCCTTCGACCGTGTTTGATTAATGGTCTTACTTTTAAGCTAATTACCTTTAAAATTCCACATCCTCTGATTCATCTTATTCACTCATACCTCACTAATCGCTCCTTCCGTATCAGAATTAATGAGACCCTTTCTAATGAACACTCTGTTTCTGCAGGGTGTCCCCGTTTCCTTGCTCGGTCCCTTGCTATTTAACCTCTACATCAACGATATCCCCGACTATTCACTCACTAAAATTAATCTTTACGCTGATGATACTGCCATTCACGCCACGTATAAAATCTTAAAACAATTTCCTTCGCATTAAACAAACACCTTCTACTCTTGCAAAATTTCTACGACAAAGGGAAAATAAGTATGATTGTCGAAAATCTACTGCCATTATTTTCACGAAAAAACAGTCTCTCCCACCACCTATTATCATGTACAACACTCAAATCCCCTGGTCTCAGGAAGCCAAATACCTTGAATTATCTTTGATACACACACACACAACCACCTAACTTGGAAAACAACACATTTATTACGTTCGCGACAAATTCCGGAAAAATAATGTTTAAACTTTACCCCTATAATTGGCCGGAATTCTCATTTAAGTATAGAAAACAAAGTGCTTCTCTATACAGCCGTTATGCGTCCCATCTTAGCTTATGCATGTCCAGTTTGGGGTTATGCCGCTAAAACAAATATTAATATACTTGATACCTTGCAAAATTCTTTTTAATACGTATGATCGTCAAAGCCATAAGATACATGCGTAATGACGACATACGTAATGCTCTTAAGATTAAAAGTTTCAAATCTCACATTCAGAATATAGCTATTAACTTTTTAACGATTTAGAAGCTACCAATAATATAAATATGCAAAATTTATCTCAATATACCCTAATGACAATACAAAAAGAGACCAAGAAGAATTCACTTCTTGACTCCTATAATCCCCCCTCGTAATTTATTTCCTCGTGCAATTTTTATTGCACACCATAATTGCTAAAATTTAACTTTCTTTTTATTTTTTGTCAATATTTTTCTCTGCTCTCCCCACTGGACATGCTCCTCGCCATAATTTAAATCTCAGCCTCCGGGGCCCAAAAGTAAACGCCTATTCAACGCCTATTCAATGGCATGGTAGGCGGGTAAAGAAAGCTGCCAGATTTCAGGACTGATATTCGCTGCAAATAATTTAATTGTTTTATATGATAAAGTGTATGATATTTTGGTTTACTTGATTTTTACAAATACTTATATATCAGTTGAACCTGTTTTTGTGTGGTTTTTATCAACCGCACAAAAAATATTCGAAAATTTCATTAATTCTTACATATAACAAGCAAATTCGTTGAAATACTGCAGAAATTTTTTTATGCGGTCGCACAAAAATAAAATCGCATAAAAAACAAACCGCACAAAAACAGGTTCTTCTGTATGTCATTTCGCCAACATCATACTAATTATCATTGTACATAATTTTACTGATTCAAAAAGTATATAGTACATGTACAAATATTTAATTTTGTCTAATTGTTAGTGATTGATTTATGCTAGTTAACACTATACCAGCCATACTTCTTGGTTCGTAACTCAGTTGCTGGTAGGGGAGTAACGTTGGAGAAAGATTGTTCAATTCTTTGCCAACTAATGGCAGCCCGAGCCAAAACAAGAAAAAAATGTAACATTTTTTGGAACATTATATTTTGAAAGATAATTTTTAAAATGAATTTCATAGTTTTATATCTGGCCATTTGTAATTAACTATATGTTGTTTTTTATGTAAACTAACTGTATTTATTTTTACACTTGTAAATCTGGAAGCAATTTCTTTGCAACCTTCTCCCTTTTACCAGATTGGTAGTGGTACGTATTTTGTTACAACGTTGTGAGGGGAGTACTGTGGCATCACAGTTGAATCTGAAAACGATGTTTATTCAAAGTTGTTTGCGTCACAGTTCTTCCCGGCCAATAGGAAGAGACTGAAAAATGTGTATATCTTTTATTAGGATTACACTTTTGGATTTAGGTACCAACACATTTTTGGAATTCTATCTTTTCGTTTTCCGATGTAACTAGTTACGCTAATTTAAATGTTACTTGATTTATATTAAATATTATTTTTTTAAATATGCAGAATTGATTCTTTAAACCAGTATCTTTAAAATGTACATCTGGAAACCTTACTGATAGGAAGTAAGATTGGTTTGTGTTATAGTTTAAACTCACTTTGCTAGTCAAAATGGTAGCTTAGGCCTAATACTGCATGGAATCGCTCCAATACACTGAACGCCCATTGAAAAAAACCCACTTCCGTTAGGGAATGTTTAAACACTTGAATACTCAGAGCTAAGGATTGTTTGAACAAACTAAATCTCAAACAGAACTTACAAATATATATTTGAATAAGTTGTATTTAAAAGTGGTAGTAATTTCGGACACTTTTCATGTTATCGGGTTCTCGTGACCACTTCAGTCTGCTGGTCTCACAATTAAAGAAACCAAGTTAGCTTCTAGTAATAATGTCCTATTCTATCCAAACACTACCTTGTATTATTCAACTCAGATTTTTCCCACACTACAAAGCGAACAATCGGACAAAATTTGCAATTCAGAACTTGGATGGCAAAGCAATCCTCGTTCTCATATTCGATAAGTTGATGTGGGAACCTAATTTGGTTGCTCTAACGTGGTGGCTAGGTGAGTTCTTCTGATTGACTGATGTAGTGATGTGATAGATGGTAAGGGAAAGGAGCTATGCAGTTGGAAATGAGTACCGGAAGAACTCGATGTCCCCAGAAGCAGTCGAGAAAACATGCAGTGATAGAAATAACAGTGAATTAAGGCAAGCAATTACAGACTTACGGTCTTTTGTTTGGGCCTACGGGCCGCTTGCGGTTCCCAAACCCATACTGGCAATGAATTTAAAGCAAGCAATTGAAATTATTCTCCAGAATAAGAAAATGACCAGAAGTGAAAACACTGGTAACAGTTACCAAGTTGTTCATTTAATTAAAACCATTAAAATACATGTTAGAAGCACGCTTACTACTAGTTTGCGGCTTGGAAAAGCAAACGGCTTTCTCCCTTGTGGTTCGAGCTTCATCTTCCTTTTATTCACCATCTACAGTTACGGTTGACTAGACTATCCTAGCAATATGCATATCTTGTTTGGAAACGCCACATGAATCTCCCCTCAATCCTTCAGACTATTAGCTTTGAAATAAAACTACAAGGCTCGACTGGTGGCAAAATCTGGGTGTTATTCCTGGATAGGGACTGGAGTCAGTAACAGGAATGCTGTCCCTCTGCGTGGAGTCGTTCTGCAATATAAATACCGGCTTTTACCTGTCAAAAGAAAGAGTGTCTTTGGCTCCTCTTATTCCCCAAGTGTAAAACTTAAGATAGCATTTGAGGACCTTATAAGGACCTCTGTATGGGGGTACCAATGATGCATGGACAGCATCGTGACGCACAAAAGCGAAGTCAGCAGTGAGGAGTTTAGTATATATAAATGGTTTGTGCACAGCTTGGTAGTGACGGGAACCGGACACAAATTCTTTATATGTTCCTGGAAACTACGCTCCCAATTCGAGGAAGAAATATTGGATATCCTATCATTATTGAAAAATTCACCTATTAGAAGCTTTAAAGGTGAACCGTATACCAAATCTGCTCGACTGGCCTCTAAAACTTCCTTAAGGCTAGTTCTTAGACCCAGAAGCACGGTGGGAATCTATTCGGGCCACTTAGGTGAGTCATGATGTTGTTTTAATTTGTAGATGAAACCGTTCCACCATTCCATTCGTTTTACGGTTATAAGTTGTGGTAGGAGTTATATATGAATGCCAAGATACTTGGTGTGCGAGCGAAAAAGAGCACTCTCAAAATTTGTTCCTCGATTGGTTGTGACTGTCTTGGAAACTCCAAAATGAGAATTCCACCCTTCGTCAGAAAATTCGAGCACTGGTGTCAAACTTTTGATCTGGCGTGGGAAATGTTTCGAGCCACCGGGAAAACTGAGCTATGTACGTCAATAAAATAATAATTCCACAAGAAGACGGTAAGGGTCCGATAGCATTTATATGAACATGTGAAATCTTACAGAGGGTGATTGAAATTAGTCATAACAATAATGCTGTTTTCTCCCCATGGTAAAATCTTTCTACAGCTAAGGGTAAAGTGCCTAATGGAGATCGAACATGACGTTAGATATTTGCGCGTTGCCATGGTAGGCAGGATTGACACCATTCCCCACAACTTTAACCAAACTATTCCAAATGAATCTTTCTTTTAATGTTATCGTCGCTTTTTAATCCCATTCATTGAGCTATGACTGCAGCTTTTAATAAGGCAAGGAAAGAGAACTTTCCACTCGCCAACTTTTACAGCATATTCGAGGTCAGCTTGGGCGCTCTCTTGGATGACAGATTCGAGCTAGGCAGCATCAGTTGTAACTTTGTCAAAAGTTTTAATTTCCATTTCCTGTTAGAACCTGATTCGCAACTCTTTAATTTTAACTAAGAGAAATTAAAAGTAATAAAACCTTCAATATTTGAATGTTTTAAATCGGAGAGCGCAATGAGCTTGTTGGGAAAACCATTGTTCAAATCTTTGCCCTCTAATGGCAGCACGAGCCAAATGAGTTTAACAAACAACAAAAAATATAAAAATTTACGAAACATTATAATTAGAAAAGTAATTAATTTTTAAGATGAATTTATTAATTTTATATTTAGACATTCACAATTAACTATATTTTGTATTTTATGTAATTTAACTGTAATTATTTTTACACTTGTAAATCTGGAAGCAATTTCTTTGCAAACTTCTCCATTTTACCGGATTGGCAACAGTCCGCATTTTCTTTAGAAGAAAATAAATTCAAATACTTGGTACCTCAACCGGAGCCCAAATATGTCGTGAATATTTGGGATATAGTCAACAGCAAAAGCGACACGAAGTACAAGGACTCAAAAAACAGATTGCTCAACTTGTTTAAAGAAAGTGAGAATCTTCGCATAAAGTTGCTCTTAACGGGAATTGAACTTGGAGATATGAAGCCCAGTCATCTCCTGCAGAAGTTGAAAACTGCTATAACGTCCGATATTTCGGAAAATTTAAGTAAAACTTTAAGATTGGAAAAGTTGCCTGAGCCCATTAAAAACATTTTGATTGTCAGTGACGCGATTTTAGGCAAATTAGCTGTAAAGGCTAATAAAATATCCGATATGACTCTTAGAAAAGAGATTTTGCAACTGGAAAATCTTCGTACTTGGGAGAAGCAACGTCGGCAAAGGAACAGCTTCTTCTCAACAGAATTCAGAGCCTAGAGGACAAGATATGTCAACTCAACATTCTCCACAAAGCAAGAACGAGAGAAGCAATAGTTCTCGTCCTGAATCCTGAAGTCGTTCTTGGAAACGTTTCGACCCCGCAGGTAAATATTACTATTTTTACGTCCGTTTCGGTGTTTGATTCAAACCTGAAAAACGCAGTTGGCCTTGTTCATGGAACAAAAATTCGGAAAACTTCAATCAGCAGTAAATAGTGAGAGAAGTTCTGCTGCAGAAAATTATAAAGTCTGTCGCAAATTTCGATTATTCGTCAAGGATCGATCGAAGGAAAATTTTGCATTTTCTTGTAGATAGTGGAGCTGATTCCTCAATAATACGAGCCATTTTAAAAATAAACAACCACATGGCTATAAATTATTTGCAGCAAATGGGACAGAAAATCCAATCTGTAGAATTAATGTGCTAAATATTGATTTGGGATTTCGTTGAGAGTTTTTATTTCAATTTATAATTGCCCAAATTAGTAAAAGAATCTTGGGAGCTGATTTTTACACAAATTTAACATATTAATTGATATCAACAAAAGAAAAATAATTGATGAAGTAACACAGCTCAGTATTCAGAGTGATATTTTCTCAATCAAAAAAGGTCTTAATGTTACAACTTAAAAAAACGTGAGAAATTTCCTAATTTGCTTTGTATGTTATCCTGAATTGACTCAATCCTATATTCTACTCCTCAAGTGAAACATGATGTCAGATATTTAATACAAACAAAAGGCCAACCTATTTATTCCAAAGCACGATAACTTGTTCCAAAACGTCTAGGAATAGCTAAGAAAGAATTTAAATTTATGCTCTATATTGAAATTATTCATCCATCTACTCACAATGGGTCAGTCCATTGCATCTTGTATCTAAGACGGATTGAGCATTTCGTCCATGTAGAGACTATAGACCAATGTTCCTCAACCTTTTTATCGCCACGGACCGGTCAACGTTGGATAATTTAACCGCGGACCGCTGAGGGGGAGGACGTTGATTGTTTGTGTTTTAGATTGTTTTGTTTTAATAGTTTTATTTTAATTGTATATAAACGTGCCTTCAGAATAAAATATACCTACACCCAAAATGAATATAAAGTGATTTAACAAGTAATATAAAGGGATTTTCGTAAAAAGTAGCCTTCTCTAGCGAATAAACCTGATTGGTAACCTGCACTTGACTGACTGCCTGTTTGTATAAGGATTTAATCTGTTCGCTATTTTTTTGTGAGCATTGATTAAATTTTCTCGCGTAACCCGTTGCAGCGCTAATTCCGGAACATATTCCTGGAGTGCAGGTATTAAAATTTCGTCCTCTGCATCCGAAGAAACAATTATAGCCTCATCTTCCCCTTTCTTAGCTTCACTACTATCTATTCCCCTTTCTTCTCTAGCCGCTTTGACTTGAGACCTTGTTTGGACAGCATTCATTATTTTGACTGGCAGGAAATTATAGCCTAAATTTCCTTTTATTAGCTCGGCCGTTTTATTTTCAAGCAAATATCGACCGTGTTGATTTAAGTGATTTCCACAAACCGCTGCCTTAGTTTGCACCGTTCCAAAATTTCCGAAAATTTCCACGACCGCCAAATGTAAACAAACTAATTCTGGTCTTAACGGTTGTTTTACCCAAACATTTTCACCAGAGAAAGAAGAAGGATTTATGTATTTTGCACATACTAAATCTATTGTCGCTTCCGTATCTCTAAGAATGTCTATCTCGTGACCATTCACAGAGCCCTTTGTTGTATATGAATTAAGAAAATCCGGGTTTTCATTTCTTTCAATATTATTGAGAGTTTCCGTCGTTTTGTTTTTTATTAATTTTGAGCAAACGGCTTTTATATATCCGGGCATATTGCAATGATAACATCTCTGTATCACGCGTTTTTCAAAAGTTCTCTCTCTAGTACTCTCCGGAACAGAAGCTCCTAATCTAAGGGAAGTTTCCCCAAATCTATTTTCTTTTTCCTTGACCCCTGAGTATGTCAAAATGTTATCATTCCTGCCCAACCTATCCATGGGTTTCGAATTAACCTTTCGGACGTCCTCATAATTATCAAAGAGTTCTGCTATTTGAGTAGCTGATTTAAGGTTTGCCCAATTATCTAAAAAATGATCTTTTATACTAGCATTGGCGCGTTTTTTTAATTGATCTACCACCATTAGATCTTTAAGATCTTGAAATGTATTTCTTTCTAAGCCAATCAGTCACTCATCTAGATAATTCGTATAATTTGAAAAGCAAAATCCTTCCAGGTGCTATCGGATTTTTTCTGGTGTTGGACAAATTTTTGCCGAAACACCTCCAGATTTATCTTGAATCTTTTAAGTAATAATTTCTTTACATAATCGTAATTTTCGTCTTGTTCCTCTAGTTCGCGAGCAATAAATTGCACGATCTCTAGGGGTAACAAACCCAATAATTGCCCCACCCACTCTCTCTTTTCTAATGACGCCCTTTTAGCCTGGCGTTCAAAAAGATCACTACATATAAACTAATATCTGACTGACTAGGATCGAAATCTGGGATCAATTTTTTAAAGTTTAAATTAGAGGTTACAGGACATGTATTTATAGAATCATTTGATTCATCGTTTACCCTAATTCCGGATTCTATTTTAAACCTTTTTAAATCAAATTTCAGCTGTAATTCTTTTTCTTTTAATTCCTGCTCCTTTACTAACTCCTCCAATCTTATTTTTTCAGCCCTTTCTAACTCCTCCAATCTCATTTTTTCAGCCCTTTCAAACTCCTCCTCCCTTTTCCCATTTGCAATGATAGTCTCATACAGATTTTTAACAAATTCCTCTTCATAACCTTCACTGTTAGTGATTGCAATTTTTATGCTAGGGACAGTCATATTTAAGGTGGCATTTATTCCTAATTCCTCAGCAAGTTGCAACATACCTTACATTTTCCCTTTACCATTGAAAGCCATTTTTAAACAATATCAAATAAATGTCACGCAAAATATTGCACTATTGTTACTGTTCTCTATTAATACAATAACACTCTGGTCCCATGCATACACAGAAATACACAAAAAAAAAATTAACACTAAAAATAATCAAAATCATTCAAGAGACTTAAAACACAATAAATCTTAAGCTAAAATTACACACAATGCTCGAAATACAATTACAATCCTCTAGAAACAAAATAATACTGTTCCCATGCAAGAAAAAACACTAAGTATTTCAAAATTTGTAAAGAACCTTTTAACCAAAATTTCTAATATAATATGCAGTTTGCAACTCAAAATTATAACAGTACTCACCCATTTGAAGTACTCAGCTTGCTGTCGGCAGCAAATTATGTGCAATAATATGGCACTAGTGGTTTTAAACTCTTCAGTACGAACAATGGTCCTTTTGACCAATCTTGAATTTTTCACCCCTAACAATCAGTGTGGTCAGTTTGACCAGTCTTGAATTCAGTCGTGGCATGGCATCAAAGATGAATTCAATCGCAGCACTGCTTCCGAAGATTTTTTTCCCTCCGGACGCTCCATCCGTAAACTATATAGATCGGTTCGATCTTTCTTTGAACAAGACGCACTCCTTCGAAGCTGAATTCAATCGCAGCACGGCTTCCGAAAATCTCTTTCTCTCCTTGCGGTCCGGCCGTAAAAACTCAAAATTGACTCCTCTCACGGGTCCTGAATGCTAACTTTTTTATCTAAAGCTTTACCACCAAAACTCTAAGCTCTAACGTTGGAAAGAAAAACGGTAGCGTATTCTTGGTTAATTTAAATATTGAATTTATTTACGTCACAACTATGGAATATTATTTACTGAATTATACATTGAAGTTATTAAACTTAATTAAAGATTCTTAGAGTCCAATAATTTGTGAGAGGAGGAATCGTTTGACCCCCGCTCCCGAGTAAGTTCAAAGCATTTCTCCTTCATTTTCCGGTCGACGGGGTTCGATTCCTCGGGGGTCAAAAAAGAGGTTGCGAGGTCGGCCACGCCACAACCTTATATCTGATGTTGCAAGATGCACGTGTGAGTGTCGGGTCCACCAAAGACGCCGATTCCTGTTGGAAGTTACGACGTTACAAGGGCACCAAAGTGGTGGTCCGCGAGAAAATTTCGCTAGTCCCAGAAAAATGTGGAATATACCCACTTATCACGTTAAGTTATGTTTTAAGATATATTGATTGCGTTCTTAGATCACAATTTTTTTATAAATATATTTAAAGTGCACAAAATCCTATTAGTGGTCCGTGGGATTTAAATTATGAATTTACTGGTCCGTGTGGTCAAAAAGTTTGTAACGCCTATTGTGTTGCAATCGGTTTTTACCAAGAGATAGCTCTGTTACCAATGTTAAAATCAAAAGTATTGCAATTATGAAAGAAAAATTCCAAATGCATCGCATGTGTGTTAAATAAGTATCTAAATTTTGTGCTAAGTTTTTGGGAGTCATTTCCAGCTCTTAAAATTGGCGAAGCTCATGTTAAGAAATATTTTTTAGATCAAAAATAAATTTAAATATTAAAAAAAATGTTTATAGATGTAGAAAAGGCCTAGCTCTTATAAAAGTATTCATGTAAAAAAACAATACAATTGAATTGAGAATTTTGTAAGAACTAAGAAAATACACTGCTGGACAATTGCTAAGGACGGATAACACTATCATCCATAGCAACCACAAAATGAAAGGAAGCAAAACGTGGAAAATTAGAATAAGTGCTGGATATTAGTAAGAAGAAGTATGGGTATGCAAATTTTTTTTCCACGTCTGTTCATCACGTGATAACGTTCATAAGAGCTTTAAAGGTTTTGACGCGTGTGGACAGTTGTTGTTTCAAGTCAAAGTTTGACAGGAAAGATTTAATTGACGAACTTAAAATTTTTGGCATGTCTTCCCGACATCACATAGATAATTTTATGCGTGGAAAGATCGAAGAAGGGCGAAAAATAACAGATGTTGCCACGGAGTTCGACATCGCCCACAGCGTTGTTTCACGGCTGTGGAAGTCATTTAAAACTACTAGACTGTGTAGTAGACGGCACGGGGAGGTCGTGTTAGAAGTACGACGCCTGCAGAAGACAGATATATCGTCCTATCAGCAAAAGGAACAGGCGCACCACAGCTCAGCAGGTGGCAAATCAGTTTCTTGCTGCCTAAGGAAAGCAGATCTCCCGAAAAACTGTTGCCAGACGTTTGAGGGGAGGAGGACTGTACGCACGCAGACCTGTTCTGTGTGTCCCATTGACCAGACAACACCGTACTGCCCGTTTGCAATGGTGTCGTGAGCATCACAATTGGACTGAACAGGACAAGGCATGCGTACTATTCTCAGATGAGAGTAGGTTCAGTCTGTCATCGGATTGTAGACGCCAACTGATATCGAGCGAGAGTGGTACTGCTTATCGTCCAGAAAATATCCAGGAAAAGACCGATATCCGACATGCAGTATCATGGTGTGGGCCGGCATCATGATCAATGGCCGCACGCGCCTACATGTGGTTGCGAATGGGACTATGACGGGCCAACGATACATTGATGAAGTTCTACTTCCTCATGTTCGTCTTTTTCCGTGGGGCTGTCGGTGAGAAATTTGTTTTTATGGACGACAACGCAACATGTCATCGAACACTCGCTGTTCAGGATTGTCTAGACAGCGAGGGTATTCAACGTCTCGTATGGCCAGCGCGTTCTCCAGATCTAAACCCCATTGAAAATTTGTGGGAGGCTTTGGGGAGGCAAGTTGGTGGTCGAAACTATCCTCCGACAAACAAGAACACCCTCATCCGTGCACTCACAGAGGAGTGGGATAACCTGCCTCAACAGCTGCTGGATATGTTGCGCAAAGTATGGTACGACGTGTGGAATGTTGCATCACACTCCACGGTGGACATATCCCGTACTGATACCTTTCTCTAAAGTGCCTGCTGACTTTTAGATGCATTGTTCCATTTCTCCGTACGCAGATCAAATGAACATTTTTTTTTTTTTTCTTTCAGATGTTTCACAGCTTTTGTACTTTCCAGAACAATAAATATTCTTTATTCTAATGTCTGAACAGTGTGGCAACTATATTTTATCCTACTAGGCCTCATGTCTCGCTTAATGTTATGCTACATAGCAATTTGTGATCCGTCCTTAGCAATTGTCCAGCAGTGTAATTGTAGTCGTATTCAACCACTTTAAATTTCTAATATCATGAAACTGTGAAAGTATGAAGGGCTATTTACTTACCTGTACATATCTACTTGAAACTACGCTTAAACTTATCCATTACTTTACCTAAACAATTTAAATATACTCTTTAAATAATTTGAATGCTATTTTACACGCGATAACTGAACAATCAATTACAATTAATTGCTTAATAAAAACATCGAAGTATAGAAAACCGGTTAATTACTTTTAATAGTCATAAAATGAAATAGCATCCTTAGTATCTTGATAAAAAAAATCTCCCTAGAATCATCACTGTACTTCGGATATAACGCAATCAAATTTCAGATTCAACATTTATTACTAAAATGTTTCGAAAAATATAATCAATTCCACTCCCTAAGCATAGATAGACTGCCTTCTATAAGCTCCAAACACTGCAGTGAACAGTGAAATCGCGCGCCATCTAGTGAAAGGCTATGAAAAGCACATTTAAAAAATTTACCATTAAAAAATTTGCTAGAAATTTTTACACGCTTTTCATCGTTTGAATTATATCTATCTTAATATGTTCACTTGGCTAGTTGTCTGACAAAAATGATTTGGCGCGGCAATTCCCATCACACACATACATTAGTAGGATATAATTTACGAAACAATAGGAAAAGAATATAAAATTTACCTACCGTAAATTCCGGGGTATAATGCGCTCTTTTAACACAAAAGGATAAGATCGAAAATTAAGGGCACGTGTTATACGACGGGTATAAAAAGAGAACGGTTTAAAAATGAAAAAGATGAGCATAAAAAATTGCTTTTATGTATAACGAAATATTGTTTATTTAAAAGAAATAACAAACCTTATGAACTTAAAGATTTGTAGCTCTAATTGTATAATTTTTTTTTTCTAAAGCCTGGAATAATATCTCAAATAAGCGACTTCATTGCATGCATACATTTCAGGGTTTTTCTTTAAAAGGGAGATGCGCGTTATAAGGCGGATAACCAAAAAAGTTAAAAATTGGAGATTGAAAGTATACGCTGGATTTTACGATGAATATTGCAACTTTTTCTCTTGTAAAAACTCAATTTAAAAGCTAATTCAAACTAACTACAAATATATTGTCAGATCAGAATTCAAAGGTAAAAACGTATGTGGATATGGTTACAATCAGAAGTGTTCCTGTTGAGTTGAGTGCGAATAAAAACGCACCGAGTTGATTGGCAAACGCACATTTAAGACTATCGCACAGTGCTCTTGTTGTCATGGTGCGTAATTTACATAGTGAGGTACAAGCTCAAGGGGTCCTTTCGTACTAGAGGGAGGTTCGAAATCACGAGGTCCGCTCGCGTCGACCATAGACCTAGTAAAGCTTTTGCGAGTGATATTATTATGCAATCGATCAACCAAGTCTCTATAGCACTAATTTATTTTTGCAGGTGTACAGGTTGCCCTGTGATACCGAGATATTTTCGAGTGCTTCTGGGAGGTTTTGATCCTCTCCTAAATTAGAAATAGTAACATCGTCAACTTTAAGTCAGATAATTGGATTATTTTAATCAATATCTTACCCTAAAGATTAAGCTGCATTTTTCAAATAAATATGCAATAAAGAGTTTTATTTCATGGATAAAATTTGTCAATTAGTCAGTTACTGTTCATTTGGCTAATACTTTCAGAATAACGAAAAATAATTTGAGAAAAAAAATTATATGTATTAATTAAAAATTTAATATTGAACCTTGTGCATTCTGTCGGGGCTCTGATTGGTTTCTGAACTTAATTTATAGGTACCATCAAGTTAAATTTTGTCAGCCTCAGTGAACATGTGATTTTATGTTAAAAAATTTCTACAGCATTGCTAAAAGAACATTTAGCAACACTGTAAAATACCAAACACATCTGATAAAAATTTGACAATATTTCGAAAATCTTTATTTGTGAATCATCACTCAATATTTCAGTACAATGTTAAACAAATTTTCAACTAAATTCTTGTACAAAACTTTTTACGAGTAAAAACCTTTTTCTTAAAAAATAAAAAAGCATAAAAACATTAACTAAGCTTTTCTGGGTTTTTTCGCCATTGCACCCCCTTTCGCAGTTTGGATATTGATTTTCAACTATGAAGTTTTCAAATAAAAAAAGCAGTGTATACCAATCTCAAAATTCCACTTGTTTTAAAAACATGAATGAGGTATTGTATAATATGAATTTAAATTCACTTACAACGCATTTAAATTTCAAGACAGAAAAATAATCCTTGACCATGTACGAAACATTTTATTTCTGCTGAGAGTAAAATTTAACTCATATGTTGATGAGTTCTGAAATATTTATTATGCAGTCCCTTAAACCCTATATTTATAGTAAAACTTATTTAGTACTTGTTTCTCAACATATCCTTTTCCACTGACGGAGAGCTAAAGAGAGAGGAAAGCCAAACGCGAAAGCACGGCTTTGTGTTTGCGTGTGCGAGGCAGTGATTAAACTGATTTTCTTTACGCGCGCCATCTATTAAAAAGCACAAAAACTATTTTAAGAATTCACTACAATTTATTTGGATATTATGGAAGAAAAAAAACAAATAGAAAAAATTTGAATATTTTATTAAAAACGATATTTTTTCTTAATTTTGTTATGAAAAATTTTCATGTTAAAAAGTACAGTTAATGAAGGGAATAAGCATTTATATAGAACATTGTCGTAATACAGCATTTTTAGTAGACCTAGAACGAATACAGTAATTAATATGTTTCTACGGTAGCTTTAAATTGCAATATTTTTTTCTGTGCGTTTAATCTTACAGTCCACAGATGGCGCGCTGCGCATTCCACTGTAATATTCCCCTACGTAAATAAACAGTTAATGTTCAAACTCGTTTCTGTGTGGTCGTCTTTTGCTCCAGGTACAATTTCTTTTTAAGCTTAGTACACACAAAAAAAGAATTCGAATTTTTCATCAATTGAATTATGGCAATATCTTTTAGAAAAATATTGCCGAAAGAACAAGCCAGGAGTTTTGAATTAGAATGTTTCACAGTTGTTGGAATTAGAATGGTTCGAATTTTCAGTGAAGCCATTTGCGCTGTTGTTGGAAAGATGTTTCTCCAGATTAAAGTTCACGAGGAAGACGTAGACTGACAAAGAATTCTCTGTAGGGATTATCCAGATAATTCTACCTATAAGGGAATATCGCCTAACAAATATTACGTTCGGTACGTCCTCAGCACCATTCTTCGCTACGAGAACTTTGCGACAGCTTGCCATTGACGGACAAGAAAATTATCCAGCCGCTTCAAGAGTTATCCTTTGTCATTTTTACGTTGATGACCTGCTGAGTGGAAGTGATACAAGGAAGGGAGCCATTAAACTAGTGTTAGAGCTGCAGGAGATGATGAAAAGAGGAGGATTTTCTCTGCGCAAATGGGTGTCAAACGATCCTGGCTTACTGGCAAACATTTCAGAGGAATATACGGCAGTTGATTCCAAACACACGTTCAAAGATGAACAACCTGTCAAGATACTGGGAATCGCTTGGCTTCCAGAAGTTGACAAGTTCTCCTTTACTATCACCGTGAAAGAAAGTAATGTGTCGACTAAACGCAAGGTACTTTCCGAAGTTGCCAAAATCTTTTACCCTTTAGACTGGTTGTCACCATCGATTATTATTTCTAAAATCTTCCTCCAAGAGCTATGGAGTCATCATCTAAGCTGGGACGAAGAGCTACCAGATTCTGTAGCAAAACAATGGAGAATATTTCAACAACAGCTTCCTCTACTTGCAAATATCAAGATCGCACTCTGTATTCTTATTTCACTGGCTATAGACATACAAGTACATGGTTTCTGAGACTCTTCAGAAAAGTCATACTGTGCAGTTATATACATTAGTTCCAAGGATGTAACCCAAACCGTAGTATCTAGACTGCTAACTCCTATGACACGTGTCTCTGCAGTAAAACCTCTGTCTATACCTCGACTAGAGCTTTGTTCTGTTTTACTTTTTATCAATTTGTTACAAGCTACCCTTCCAACTATAATTGTGCCAATCTCTGAGACCTTTGCGTAGTCTGATTCCAAGATCACACTGGCATGATTGATGTCCGAACCAAGAAGATGGTAACCGTTCGCAGCTAATCGAGGGGCACAAATTCAAGAGCTGACTCCTAACGTGCACTGGAACTTTGTGAGTGGTACGGAAAATCCTGCTGACAGAGGAACGAGAGGGATACCCCCAACTAAACTAGAAAGTGTGACTCGTGGTTCAATGGACCCCATTGGTTAAAGAGTTCTACTTATCCGATTGGAGAGTTTGAAGATAATCCACAATTACAAGAATACATGTCTGTCGAAGCCAAACGAACATTCAAGCTGATTACGCTTAACGTGGTGGATGTGACTATCAAGGCAAAGTTTCTTCAAAAGTTTTCGTCTTCGAAAAAGTTGAAAAGAGTTGTTGCCTATTGCTTAAGATTTGTGAAGAACTGTTCTCTCTCTGCTTGTAAAAGAAGAAAGTTCTTCTTAACGGGCAGAATTGAGTGAAGCCAGGAAAGGTATTGTTAAATTCATCCAACGTGATCATTTTTTGATGGAAGTCTCTTATCTTTCAGCAGGATAGAAGATTCCTTCTAAAAACAAACTTATACCCTTGACTCCGTTCTGCGATGATTCTGGAATAATTCGTGTCGTTTGTAGACTGAAAAATTCAATATTTCGAGATTCACAGAATCATCCCATCTTTCTTCCTAAAACCGATCATGTTGTGAACTTTATTATCACTGATTTTCCCCTGAAACTTCTTCATGCCGGTCCACAACTTCTCCAAGCAGCTCTCAGAGAAAAATTTTGGACTCTTTTAGTCCGAGATGTAGTTAGAAGAGTAATGAGAAGATGCATCCCATGCTTCAGAATACGTCCAAGATTCGCCGAACAATTCATGGGAGATCTTCCAGAATCCAGAGTTTGCTCTTCTTCTGTATTCCAAAGAACTGGTAATGACTTCGCCGGCCCATTCTTGATACGAAACTCCAAGGGAAGAGGAAGCCGCATTACTAAGAGAAACATCTGCGTCTTCGTCTGCCTAGCAACGAAGGCGGTTCACCTTAAAGTCATTAGCGGCTTAACATCAGAGATCCTCTGTGATAAAGGAACCAATTTCTATGGAGCTAGCACATATCTCAGAAAGGAGTTCTACCAGTTGCTGAAAGAGGATGCCGTTCATAAATTCCTGGTAACTAACAACATCACGTTTGACTTCAATCCTTTATCTGCTCCTCATTTCGGAGGCATTTGAGAGGCTACAGTAAAATCTTTTAAGTTTCAATTAAACAGAGTTGTAGGAGTCACTAGTCTCACCTTCCAAGAACTAGCCACGTTATCAAGCCAAATTGAGGCTTGCTTAAACTCCAGACCACTATGTTTATTATCTAGTGGCCCAGATGATCCTTGTGTTCTGACACCCCAGGACATTTTCTGATAAGGAAAGCAATAACAGCTATTCTACAACCTATTGTTCCAGACGACCTTCTCCACTGTGAACGTTGGAGATTGTTTACAAGAATGACCCAACACTTTTGGAATAGATGGTCTTCAGAGTACTTGACATTGCTGCAGTCAAGTGCGGAACGGCGCATTGTTCAAAAGAACCTTGATATCGGAGATCTTATCTTAATGAAACACGACAACTCCCCCCACTACAGTGGAAATTAGGGAAAGTCATGGAAGCGTTCTGTGGTAAGGACGGTAAGGTTCGTAAAGTCAAGATAAAAACTCAAACTAGTGAACTTGTGAGACCAACTATTAAACTGTATCCACTTCCTATAAACACTTGAACATTTGTGAATAATTCTTAATTTTTTCTCTTAGCACCGATGCAGTCATCTATACTTGTGTAAATCTTATTGCTTAATTCAGTGCTTCTCACACTTTCAATACTGGCGCCCCCCTTTTCAATCACAATTTTTATTGCGCCCCCTTATACATTAACAATGTACTAAATGCAATAATAATGCACTTTGATGCTAAAGCAACAATCTTTATTATAAACCGCACAAATTCATGACATAAGTATTAAATTTTGTATGTGTTACTTTTAAGCAAAAAAAGTAAGTAATAGGATAATTATTATGTTATTTTTTCCTTTCTCTAACTTTTAAATTGGAACATACTGTAAAATGCGGGAGTTGCTTAGAAGATATCATATAGATATCAGCTAAATATAGAAAAAGAATTCAGAGGGTCAATTTCTAATCACAAGCATCCCTTCGAAAAACTTTGCTTTGTGAGACAAGCCCATGGAAGTCGCTAATACTTATTAAAACTGTTCTTAATTTAGTATTAATTAATTAGTTATAGAATAATCTGTGCAGCACTATAAGAAAATAAAACATTATTGATGTAATCGCTGAATTGTAAGGAGAGTAAAGCCGAGTGCGCGACAATGTTTACAAAAATGTAAAATGATTTTTTTAAATGATTGCTCAAATTATACTTAGTTTTGAGTGAACTGTAATTTAAGCCTCACAGAATTAGCATTTAGAATTGATGTTGAATAATGAACAATAAAAAAAATTCTGTTGAAGAATAATTGTATTATTTTTAATATTTAGAGCGAAAAGACTTCAACATGTTTTAACCCTGGAGCAGGCGCGCACTCGATACTAATGGTCGAGCGGAATTATTGAGTCACCCCAATCCTTCTTTTATAATTATTTTTATAGTACACAATAAAAATCATAATTCCAGTGAATAATTTAATTGAGAGAAAATATACTCACACACCTACTTTCAAGGACACAGAAAATATTTCGAAAAAAATGTTATCACACCGGGATTTCTCAGTCAAAACAAGTACCTTAAGATTGTAAAAAAAAGTTTGTCTCTCCCAAAAAAGACGGAGATATGTGACAAATATATTTTAGTTCACGTTAAGGCTGTCAATCAGGTGGATAGTGTCAGGGGCGTTGGTAACAATTAAACAGTTTTGCCAGAATTACTGATTTCGTGCACTCAGTGCTCGGCGTGACCGCTCCCGGATTAAAAGTGTATTTATTACAATATGGATGTTCTAAGAAATTATGTAAAAAGTTTTTCATTATGCTTTATATGTTTGGGAATACTCATAAAAATAAATCTTGGTCTAGTAATCCTTCAAAGTGCTCTCTGTTCTTTTCCAAAAGTCATAAAAATATTTTACAAGGAAAAAAGCGCAACAGAAATAATTTATTTGCAACTTCCCTAAATGAAAAACAAATACATAAGAGCAGGGACGTTACTAATCGTACAAGTAAGTTTGAAAGTCAAACCGCAGCAAATACATTCTGCTGCCTACAGCTGATGGCAATAATATCGCAGTGATGAATTTTTTTATCTTCCTAAAATTTTTTTGATTATGGGTCAGGGTTTTGTTTTTTTTTCTCTGAAAGAGTAGCCTTTTCGGTTTGAAAAGAAAACGTAATAAAAAAATCTCTCATCATGGGTAAAATGTTTTTTATTTGGTTATAGTATCAAAGATAGCTAATGATGTTTTGAAGAAGAAGCTTTTATTTTTGATGACGTAATATCGCAGATGATATATATAAATTATATTAGTGTAAATGTGTATTATTTTATTATGCCAGAAAGTATTTTGTTTTTCTTCATTTCAGTAAATAAATTTTTTTTAATCTTTTATTTTCGATATGCTCGCTCACCTTGTAGGTTTATCGCCCTCCCCAGGGGGCGCGCTCCACTGTTTGAGAAACAAAGCTCAGTTTTAATTAATTTAGAAATGTACTTTATTGTCAATTTGTATGTTAATTCTTATACTTAATTTATTAGTATGTTTAGTAACTTAGTGTGTTTAAGTTAATTTATTAATTTTTAAACTCCTCCGTGTTTCAAGGGGGGCGGTATGTTTAATCTTACAGTCCACAGATGGCGTGCTGCGCATTCCATTGTAATATTCCCTTACGTAAATAAAGAGTTCATGCTCAAAAAAGCTCGTGTGCGGTCGTCTTTTGCGTGAAATGCGATTTCTTTTCAGACAAATTAAATTAGTAAGAAATTAGTAATTATATAATTCCAGGTATAGCAAGAGATGGCGTTTCCAAATTGTGTTAAGTAACAACAAGTCAGGTAAGAAAAATTCGAACCATTCCTAATTCCAACACTGTGTTTTCAACAAAATCTTGTATTTATTAAAGCTAAATATGAGAAATATAATCCCAATTTCAAGAAATTTTGTATACATTATTCATTTTATTCTAAAGCCTATTTAACCCGGCACTTCACTCGCAGGGTATGTCATACCCACGGCCTGACTTTTTTCAAGACTCTATCTAGACCTTTTCTAGAAAATGAATAGTTTCTCCTGTAGCTGACTTTAAGGTCATATCCTTTTAGAGGCCTTAGCTTATAGGCGAATTCTTATAGATTTCTGGAAACCACATTTTCGGGTATGTATACACTGCTCCTGAATTGCCATCACAGTTCCAAATGCATTAACACGCTTTAAAATCTTTCTTATGCAGTGGTGTATTATTGTAGTTATGAAGAAGAAATGTGATATTTAAGTAATTCAATAGATGTGGCAACTATAATAGATATAGTATAGCAGTATTTTCATTTGAAGAAAATATCTTTAAAGAGATGATGAGGAAAAATCGAATGATGAAGAGTATAATAGCAAGTATGATTCCTCTACTAAAATCTATCCAGATAATTCAACTGAAGGAACAATTATCGGCCTAGAAAAATGACCACATCGTATTCAATTGCATGTAATCGTTAGCCTATGACAATATTTTTAGTACTGTGGAACATTGCGACAAAAAATGTGGAAACAATTTTTTTAGTGCTCAGAAACCACCTTCAATACATGAAACCAGACGCTGATTTCTAAAATGCTTGGGATTTTGATTTACAGAAGAATGTAAAAAGAAAGCAGAAACCAACACACACACACAAAGCAATGTTTCTATAAAATTTTTAAAATAACTAAGATCCAGAGAAAACATTGCACTCACTCGCGACGAAGACTAAAGATGTGTAAAAAACAATGCAATGAATGTCCTACTAAAAAGAACAGAAAAAATATATTTACTTGTAAAAAGTGTAATATAAACGTATTGTATTTCCTAATTTTCTTCTTTTTTCACCTTTGTATGCAAATTTTACGTTGAAAATAGAATGCAAACACCCTTGTGTACACGATATCCAACACGTGAAATATCGTTCGTTTTATTACCGCGTGAAGTGCCGGGTTAAAAACTTCCGCAAAATGAAAATATTCTATTCAGCTAATATTTGCCCCTTGTCAAAAAATTTCAATCAAACTTTGAACTCATTTTCAATCACAAGAAATGCTCAAAATTTAATATGTGATATGTAACACACATACATACACTACTGGACAATTGCTAAGGACGGATCACAAATTGCTATGTAGCATAACATTAAGCGAGACGTGAGGCCTAGTAGGATAAAATATAGTTGCCACACTGTTCAGACATTAGAATAAAGAATATTTATTGTTCTGGAAAGTACAAAAGCTGTGAAACATCTGAAAGAGAAAAAAATGTTCATTTGATCTGCGTACGGAGAAATGGAACAATGCATCTAAACGTCAGCAGGCACTTTAAAGAAAGGTATCAGTACGGGATATGTCCACCGTGGAGTGTGATGCAACATTCCACACGTCGTACCATACTTTGCACAACATTATCCAGCAGCTGTTGAGGCAGGTTATCCCACTCCTCTGTGAGTGCACGGATGAGGGTGTTCTTGTTTGTCGGAGGATAGTTTCGACCACCAACTTGCCTCCCCAAAGCCTCCCACAAATTTTCAATGGGGTTTAGATCTGGAGAACGCGCTGGCCATACGAGACGTTGAATACCCTCGCTGTCTAGACAATCCTGAACAGCGAGTGTTCGATGACATGTTGCGTTGTCGTCCATAAAAACAAATTTCTCACCGACAGCCCCACGGAAAAGACGAACATGAGGAAGTAGAACTTCATCAATGTATCGTTGGCCCGTCATAGTCCCATTCGCAACCACATGTAGGCGCGTGCGGCCATTGATCATGATGCCGGCCCACACCATGATACTGCATGTCGGATATCGGTCTTTTTCCTGGATATTTTCTGGACGATAAGCAGTACCACTCTCGCTCGATATCAGTTGGCGTCTACAATCCGATGACAGACTGAACCTACTCTCATCTGAGAATAGTACGCATGCCTAGTCCTGTTCAGTCCAATTGTGATGCTCACGACACCATTGCAAACGGGCAGTACGGTGTTGTCTGGTCAATGGGACACACAGAACAGGTCTGCGTGCGTACAGTCCTCCTCCCCTCAAACGTCTGGCAACAGTTTTTCGGGAGATCTGCTTTCCTTAGGCAGCAAGAAACTGATTTGCCACCTGCTGAGCTGTGGTGCGCCTGTTCCTTTTTGCTGATAGGACGATATATCTGTCTTCTGCAGGCGTCGTACTTCTAACACGACCTCCCCCGTGCCGTCTACTACACATTCCAGTAGTTTTAAATGACTTCCACAGCCGTGAAACAACGCTGTGAGCGATGTCGAACTCCGTGGCAACATCTGTTATTTTTCGCCCTTCTTCGATCTTTCCAATCATTCGGCCACGCATTAAATCATCTATGTGATGTCGGGAAGACATGCCAAAAATTTTAAGTTCGTCAATTAAATCTTTCCTGTCAAACTTTGACTTGAAACAACAACTGTCTACACGCGTCAAAACCTTTAAAGCTCTTATGAACGCTATCCCGGGATGAACAGACGTGGAAAGCAAATTTGCATACTCATACTTCTTACTAATATCCCGGCCTTATTCTAATTTTCCACATTTTGCTTTCTTTCATTTTGTGGTTGCTATGGATGATAGTGTTATCCGTCCTTAGCAATTGACCAACAATATATATATATATATATATATATATAGTAGGTGTGTTCGGATAACGAACACTTTCAAGAAAGAATATTTGTGTTTGGACAGAGAACTCATATTCGTAGGTGATCAGGGAGACACCCCTGAATTTTGAATGAAATTTTGACAACTGCTAGAGATCTGGAATTGGAGGTGAACGAGGATGACATAGAAGAGCTCATAATGGGACATAAAGATGAACTGACGATAGAAGAACTCCAAGAAATCACGAATGAAGAACACCAAGAAACACAGCGAAATGTGACTCCTTCTGTACAAGAGGAAGACGAAAGAAGACCAATGCCGACATCTGCCATTAAAGATCTTTTGAAAAAGTGAGATGCTGTCAGAGCAATGGTTTTAGAATGGCACCCAAACCAAGCTGATGTCAGTAGGATTTGGAATCTTTACAACGACAACGCTATTAATTACTCCCGGAAAATCCTGAAAAAGAGAGAAAAGCAATCGACATTGGACATGTTGTTCAACGCTCCATAAGCATAAAATGAAAAGGACTGATTAATATGCTAGACTATATATGTATGTATTATTTTTAAAAAAATTACTAAGAAATAATACATTTTTTAAAATTTAATGTTTAGTCTTTAGAACGAATAAATCTATTTCCTGGATTATGTTCGTTAACCGATCACCCACTGTAACTGTTTTCAATACAGTTTCTATGCTAGGATTAGTAATACGTGATAACCAAATATTCCTGGTGAATAATACGGTAAAAGTGTATAAGATTTGTTAAATTATGCTTCTTTTCCAATAGTGATATAAATCTGTTTTCAGATCCAGTCGTTGAAAAACAGCCATGAGTATAAACACTATTTCTTTTATATTTATATTATTCTGTTCTAGAAAAGTAGAAATATACGTTAAATATAATCTACGACTGTTGTTTAGCTCTTCATTGGAAGGAATTTTGAAAGCTCTTTCCGAATTGAGTTTTGTTCAGTGTAGTATTCAGAACAAACCAAGTATTGTGATGTTTCTGAAGTATCCTTAATGGAGTCAAAAACCAAACTAATAATTGTGAAGTACATTTTAAATCTTTATTTAAGTTAACTTAAGGTGACTGACTACCTTGAAAATGACGTTTTTCGTCTACGTAAGGCATTTTTTTTTTATTTCAAAATCATATAATTTGAACATTTTTCTTTTTCCTTTACGTGAAACAGAAATAAAACTACAGTGATTTTTAAAAAACATCACTCTATGCAAAAGGGCAGTAAGATAAAACTTTAAATGCGCTTTTCTCAACATTATGTTTTCGCGAAAGAAACGCTTTACCAGATACATGATATCTTAAGAACCAGACAAGATAACGTTTTGAAATTTTGTGGGAATGTTTATTATACTATTTTTCACATAAAGTGGACCATAAGTCTTGTTGTAGGTTAAATAATTTTTCATTTAGGGTAGTTTTTATAAAGAAAAAACTTTAAAAATATCAAAATTTTTACATTATTATGTAAAATTGTCTGAATTTTTTTTGTATTTTAATACTTCTCTTAGACTTTGGTTCATTTTGAAGAGCACCGTAATATGTATGTTGTGTATAAAGAAAATTATGATAAATGCTTTAGAAATTTTTATACAGTGTTATCCGTTTTAGTTAAAATTTGGTAAAATTTCCTTGAAAACAACCAACTCTTTTCTAAAAGTACAATATTTAATAAAAAAATTTATGCATTTACATACTTTTTTTTTTTCTTCATAAAAACACTCAATTTGTTTCAAAAATTTTATTTTTATAAAAAAATTGGGTCCGAAGGTAAGCAGTCACCTTAAATGAGCTTTGCGATATTTTAATACGTCTGAATCAGGTAGAATGCTAGAATTAATTTTTTTTATTTCTGAAATTATTTAATTTTTTTATTGGATTTATCAAACAATATACCGAAGGCATTTAAAAAACATTCCTTAACAATTTCTGCCTCAGTAAACGTTTTCATATGTTAACCCTTAATATAACAAACTTCATAGGATGTCTTAGTTATCTCTGCGTCTTATGTGATTACCACCGACAAAACATTTTGTTATTGTTGCCGAAACTTTTGAGAAAGCTAATTTGTCGTCCCTTGTCAGAGACTTTTGAGAAAAGTATCATTATACTATCTGTATTCAGTAGTAAAATGATGAACAAAATTATATCTTTTAAGCGTAACATTTTTATTGATCAATGTTTTTCTCTACACAATATTCAATTTCCTAATCGTCTTGGAACAACATATTTTCACTCATAAAACTAATGTTACTCCGTTTGAGTTAAATGCAGTGAACGTTCTTTAGTTACCCCACTGTTATTTGTTAGTATCAACTGTTACAGTTACAAACAGAAAAAAAATATCATGCATATCGTACTCGTATGACATCAACAGCAAAATTGACAGAATCGATTGCTTGATTGATAAATTTTCCGCTAAATTTTTAATTCATTGCTCAAAATAATTAATTTAATTTTTTATTGCAATAGGTCCTGACTGGGCCACTCAGAAAAGTTTGCCGGGCTACATGCGGCCCGCAGGTTAAGTGTCTCTTCTCCAGACCATTTTTTGTGATCCCAACTAACATGTTCCTTAAACCAGCGTAATCTCTCTCGACGATGGCGTGGTTGAAATGGGATGCAACAAACAGGCTTCTGTTGATTTAATAGCCGTGAGATGGCTCTTGCTGAAACATGCTTACCGGTAGCAGTTGCAAGGTTTAAAGCTGTCAAACCAGGAGTGAAATTTCTGTTCCTTTCTACCTCGAAGCTGCATAGTGAGTCTCTGAAGGTGTAGTGTTCCTACCTTGACCCTCGGCATGATTTTGCAAAGTATTTCCTCCTTCAGCTACCTTCTTTAATCGCGAGATGACGCGCTTCGATTTACCCTTGGCAGCAGTTACAGGGGTGACACTTTAACCTGCTTCCAGTCATCCAACTGCTTGTCCACGATCATAGCCACTTAAATGTTGTCTTGCTGACATTTTGCTTTTAATTATTTTAAGAACCAAACAGAATCGCAGAGAAGATACTTTTATGACATCAAACACTATTTTCATCAAACATTAAACAGCGGGAATTTTCTTATGAATCATGAGCTTGTATGCACTCTCTTTTATACAGAAAACGAGTCCCTGTCTACAACGCAATCTGAACTTAAATTTACTTTTATTAGTCAGCTGTCTTAGACGCAATTTTGAATAAACCACTTGTTCCTTAGCAATTGACAAGCAGTGTATGAAGTTTAAAATAGAAGGAGAAATTGGAATTAAAAAAATAGGGGAATTTTTTTCTGTTGGAAGTTAAGTAAAATAATATTTATTAAACATTTAGCAAGTGTTCAACTAGTAGATAATTTTTTGTTAACTTGATTCTGCTTCTTTAAGTTCACATAATCACAGCAAAAGTTAATGGCATTATTTTACTAAGCTAGATATTAAGTTGAAAAGTTCGAAAACTTGAAGTAGATTAGAAATATTGTCTTCCTGAATCTGGCCAAATTCTCGGATGCTTTGAAAACTATCGTTTTGTTCGTTTTTTTATTATGATTTTGGGATTCAGTGTAATTTTTATGGAGAGAGTAGGAGGCAACTAACAATGGAAGCGTAGGATACACCTCATATTTCCTTGTTATTGTAAATATTATTTTTAATTCTGTTTTCGATGAGAGAATCTTTTTTCGGCTTTGTGAATTTCGGGTATATGGTGTAGCAGGTTGTAGGTTCGTATTCCTTAAAGTAAATACAGTAAGGGGTATCCTGCTTTTTTTTATTTCACAGTTTTTAGTTGTGCGTGATTTTCCATACTTTAAATATCTGAGATTAAGATTGCGATTTGGCGGTGGGATAAAAATTATTACAAATGAAACATTCAGTAACTCCTCTAAAGAGGAATCCCTTAGATTTTACTTGCATGTAACCGAGATTAGTCAGCTCGAAGAGTTTTTGGTTATTCGCATTTCTTGGTAAAGTAACTTGGAAAAATGGAAGTTGGAATCGAGTTTTCTTAGATATGAGTTGGATACAGCGGCTATAGCCATGTATCCAATTTCCTCTAAATCATTTCGAATATCTTCTACTTCAGTGAAGATGTAAAGGCCTTTAATGGCAATTTTAGTAGGTTACTCAATTTTGGATTTATGGCGCAATATTCAAAGTCAAAACTTTCAGCCAAGGCGTGAGTAAGACTCCAATATTCTATTAACATATAAATTAAAAGCTCACCGGAAGTTGAAGCACGTCTCTGGGTCTTTTGGCAGAGCTTTGAAAACAAAGTTATCATATGATACCTGAGTAAAACTTGGATTGACTGGTTAGGCAATTGCGGATGCCTATCAAAAATTCTTGAAGATTGTGTTTCAATAAAAACAATTATCGTGTAGATTTTTAAATTTTTGCGCTAGATTTCGTTTTTTTTTTAAACCGGGAAGCATTAACAATTTGTCTAAGATGTTTATATTGAAAAATGTACACCTTTTTTCAAAAAGTTTACTTTTGCAGATGCCCTGATTGGGGAAGCATACAACAGTATTGGTTGTAGAAATGATTTATACAGCAAAAGCTTGTTTCTGATCGGAAGCTTAGTCTTTCGAGAAATTAAGCTATTGAGCATTCAGGAGGTAACTGCTCAATTGTTTTCTCCCAACTGATGTGGAAGAGGTGTCTAATATCCCATTCTACCTTATTGTTGAGTGTATGAAGTTCAAATTTTAGAGCCAAGTCTCTAGATTTTTGCCAAAATCTCCGTACATTTCCGTTGATCTGCACAATCAATTACAATTAATTGCTTAATGAAAACTTCGAAGTATAGAAAACCGGATAATTACTTTTAATAGTCATAAAATGAAATAGCACTCCGGAAATAGCATCATTAGTATCTTGATAAAAAAATCTCCCTAGAATCAATTACTGTAATTCGGATGTAACGCAAACAAATTTCAGATTCAACATTTATTACTAAAATGTTTCGAAAAATGTGATCAATTACACTGCCTAAGCATGGATAGACTGCGTGCTATAAGCTGCTCCAAACACTGCAGTGAACAGTGAATTCACGTGCCATCTAGTGAAAGGCTATGAAAAGCACATTTAAACAATTTACCATTAAAAAATTTGCTAGAAATTGTTACACGCCTTTCATCGTTTGAATTATATCTATCTTACTATGTTCACTTGCTAGTTGTCTGACAAAAATGATTTGGCGCGGCAATTCCCATCACACACATACATTAGTAGGATATAATTTACGAAACAATAGGAAAAGAATATAAAATTTACCTACCGAAAATTCCGGGGTATAATGCGCTCTTTAACACAAAAAGGATAAGATCGAAAATTAAGGGCACGTGTTATACGACGGGTATAAAAATGAGAACTTTAAAAATGAAAAAAGATGAGCATAAAAAATTGCTTTTATGTATAACGAAATATTGTTTATTTAAAAGAAATAACAAACCTTATGAACTTAAAGATTTGTAGCTCTAATTGTATAATTTTTTTTTCTAAAGCCTGGAATAATATCTCAAATAAGCGACTTCATTGCATGCATACATTTCAGGTTTTTTCTTTAAAAGGGAGATGCGCGTTATAAGGCGGATAACCAAAAAAGTTAAAAATTGGAGATTGAAAGTATACGCTGGATTTTACGATGAATATTGCAACTTTTTCTCTTGTAAAAACTCAATTTAAAAGCTAATTCAAACTAACTACAAATATATTGTCAGATCAGAATTCAAAGGTAAAAACGTATGTGGCTATGGTTACAATCAGAAGTGTTTCTGTTGAGTTGAGTGCGAATAAAAACGCACCGAGTTGATTGGCAGACGCACATTTAAGACTATCGCACAGTGCTCTTGTTGTCATGGTGCGTAATTTACATAGTGAGGTACAAGCTCAAGGGGTCTTTTCGTACTAGAGGGAGGTTCGAAATCACGAGGTCCGCTCGCGTCGACCTAGTAAAGCTTTTGCGATTGATATTATTATGCAATCGATCAACCAAGTCTCTATGGTACTAATTTATTTTTGCAGATGTACAGGTTGCCCTGTGATGCTGAGTTATTTTCGAGTGCTTCTTGGAGGTTTTGATCTTCTCCAAAATTAGAAATAATAACATCGTCAACATTAATTCAGATAATTGAATTATTTTAATCAATATCTTACCCTAAAGATTAGGCTGCATTTTTCAAATAAATATGCAATAAAGAGTTTTATTTTACGAATAAAATTTGTCAGTTAGTCAGTTACTGTTCATTTGGCTAATACTTTCAGAATAACGAAAAATAATTTGAGAAAAAAAATTATATGTATTAATTAAAAATTTAATATTGAACCTTGTGCATTCTGTCGGGGGCTCTGATTGGTTTCTGAACTTAATTTATAGGTACCATCAAGTTAAATTTTGTCAGCCTCAGTGAACATGTGATTTTATGTTAAAAAATTTCTACAGCATTGCTAAAAGAACATTTAGCAAAATACCAAACACTTCTCATAAAATTTGACAATATTTCGTAAATCTTTATTTGTGAGTCATCACTCAATATTTCAGTACAATATATGTTAAACAAATTTTCAACTAAATTCTTGTACAAACATTTTTACGAGTAAAAACCTTTTTCTTAAAAAATAAAAAAGCATAAAAACATTAACTAAGCTTTTCTAGGTTTTTTCGCCATTGCAACCCCCCACGCCTTTCGCAGTTTAGATATTGATTTTCAACTATGAAGTTTTCAAATAAAAGAAGCAGTGTATACCAATCTCAAAATTCCACTTGTTTTAAAAACATGAATGAGGTATTTTATAATATGAATTTAAATTCACTTACAACGCATTTAAATTTCAAGACAGAAAAATAATCCTTGACCATGTACAAAACATTTTATTTCTGATGAGAGTAAAATTTATCTCATATGTTGATGAGTTCTGAAATATTTATTATGCTGTCTCTTAAACCCTATATTTATAGTAAAATTTATTTAGTACTTGTTTCTCAACATATCCTTTTCCACTGACGGTGAGCTAAAGAGAGAGGAAAGCCAAACGCGAAAGCACGGCTTTCTGTTTGCGTGTGCGAGGCAGTGATAAAACTGATTTTCTTTACGCGCCCCATCTGTTAAGAAGCACAAAAACAATTTTACGAATTCACTACATTTTATTTGGATATTATGGAAGAAAAAAAACAAATAGAAAAAATTTGAATATTTTATTAAAAACGATATTTTTTCTTAATTTTGTTATGAAAAATTTTCATGTTAAAATGTATAGTTAATGAACGGAATAAGCATTTATCGAACATTGTCGTAATGCAGCATTTTTAGTAGACCTAGAACGAATACAGTAATTAACCCTGTTTCTACGGTAGCTTTAAATTGCAATATTTTTTTTGTGTGTGTTTAATCTTACAGTCCACAGATGACGCGCTGCGCACACATTCCACTGTAATATTCCCTTACGTAAATAAACAGTTGATGTTCAAACTCGTTCCTGTGTGGTCGTCTTTTGCTCGAGGTACAATTTCTTTTCAAGCTTAGTACACTCAAAAAAGAATTCGAATTTTTCATCAATTGAATTATGGCAATATCTTTTAAAAAAATAGAGCCTAAAGAACAAGCCAGGAGTTTTGAATTAGAATGTTTCACAGTTGTTGGAATTAGGAACGGTTCGAATTTTCAATGTAGCCATTGGCGCTGTTGTTGAAAAGATGTTTCGCCAGATTAAATTTCATGAGGAAGACGTAGACTAACAAAGAATTCTCTGTAGGGATTATCCAGATAATTCTACCTATAAGGCAATATCGCCTAACAACTGTTACGTTCGGTACGTCCTCAGCACCATTCTTTGCTACGAGAACTTTGCGACAGCTTGCCATTGACGAACAAGAAAATTATCCAGCCGCTTCAAGAGTTATCCTTTGTCATCTTTACGTTGATGACTTGCTGAGGGGAAGTGATACAAGGAAGGGAGCCATTCAACTAGTGATAGAGCTGCAGGTGATGATGAAAAGAGGAGGATTTTCTCTGCGCAAATGTGTGTCAAACGATCCTGGCTTAATGGAAAACATTTCAGAAGAATTAAAGGCAGTTGATTCCAAACACACGATCAAAGATGAACAACCTGTCACGATACTGGGAATCGCTTGGCTTCCAGATGTTGACAAGTTCACCTTTACCATCACCGTAAGCGAAAGTAATGTGTCAACTAAACGCAAGGTACTTTCCGAAGTCGCCAAAATGTTTGACCCTTTAGACTGGTTGTCACCATCGATTATCATTTCTAAAATCTTCCTCCAAGAGCTATGGAGTCATCATCTAAGCTGGGACGAAGAGCTACCCGATTCTCTAGCAAAACAATGGAGAATATTTCGAGAACAACTTCCTCTACTTGCAAATATCAAGATCGAACTCTGTATTCTCCATCCACTGGCTATAGACGTACAAGTACATGGGTTCTGTGACTCTTAAGAAAAGGTATACTGTGCAGTTATATACATTAGTTTCAAGGATGCAACCCCAACCATAGTATCTAGACTGCTAACTCCTAAGACACGTGTCTCTGCAGTAAAACCTCTGTCTGTATCTCGACTAGAGCTTTGTTCTGTTTTACTTTTTATCAATTTGTTACAAGCTACCCTTCCAACTGTAATTGTGCCAATCTCTCAGACCTTTGCGTAGTCTGATTCCAAGATCACACTGGCATGGTTGAAGTCCAATCCGAGAAGATGGCAACCGTTCGCAGCTAATCGAGTGGCACAAATTCAATAGCTGACCTTTAACGTGCGCTGGAACTTTGTGAGCGGTCGTGAAAATCCTGCTGAGTGTGGAACGAGAGGGATACCCCCAACTAAACTAGAAAAGTGTGACTTGTGGTTCAATGGACCCGATTGATTAAAGAGTGCTACTTTTCGGACTGGAGAGTTTGAAGATAAACCGTAATTACAAGAACACATGTCTGCCGAAGCCAAAAGAACATCCAAGCTGATTATGCTTAACGTGGTTGATGTGACTTTCAAGGCAAAGTTTCTTCAAAAGTTTTCGTCTTGGAAAAAGTTGAAAAGAGTTGTTGCCTATTGCTTAAGATTTGTGAAGAACTGTTCTCTTTCTGCGTGTAAAAGAAGAAAATTCTTCTTAACGGGCAGCATTGAGTGAAGCCGGGAAAGGTATTCTTAAATTCCTCCAACGTGATCATTTTTCGATGGAAGTCTCTTATCTTTCAGCAGGATATGTTCCTTCGAACAACAGGCTTATACCCTTGACTCCGTTCTGCGATGATTCCAAAATAATTCGTGTCGGTTGTAGACTGAAAACTCAATATTTCGAGATTCGCAGAATCATCCCATCTTGCTTCCTAAAATCGATCATGTCGCGAACTTAATTATCACCTGAAATTTCTTCATGTCGGTCCACAACTTTTCCAAGCAGCTCTCAGAGAAAACTTTTGGACTCTTTTAGTCCGAGATGTAGTTAGAAGAGTAATGAGAAGATGCATCCCATGCTTCAGAATACGTCCAAGAGATTCGCCGAACAAATCATGGGAGATCTTCCAGAATCCAGAATTTGCTCCTCTTCTGTATTCCAAAGAACTGGTGGTGACTTCGCCGGCCCATTCTTGATACGAAGCTCCAAGGGAAGAGGAAGCCGCAATACTAAGAGCTACATCTTCGTCTTCGTTTGCCTAGCAACGAAGGCGGTTCACCTTAAAGTCATTAGCGACTTAACATCAAAGATCCTCTGTGATCGAGGAACAAATTTCTATGGAGCTAGCAGAGATCTCAGAAAGGAGTTCTACCAGTTGCTGAAAGAGGATGCCGTTCATTAATTCCTGGTAACTGACACTTTGACTTCAATCCTTCTATCTGCTCCTCATTTCGGAGGCATTTGAGAGGCTACAGTAAAATCTTTTAAGGTTCAATTGAACAGAGTTGTAGGAGTCACTAGTCTCACCTTCGAAGAACTAGCCACGTTATCAAGTCAAATTGAGGCATGCTTAAACTCCAGACCACTATGTTTATTATCTAGTGGTCCAGATGATCCTTGTTTTTAAACACCAGGACATTTTTTGATAAGGAAGGCATTACCAGCTATTCCACAACCTACTGTTCCAGACGATCTTCTCCACTGTGACCGTTGGTGATTGTTTACAAGAATTACGCAACACTTTTGGAATAGATGGTCTTCAGAGTACTTGACATTGCTGCAGCCAAGATCGAAACGGCGCATCGTTCAAAAGAACCTTGGTATCGGAGATCTTGTCTTAATCAAACACGACAATTCACCCCCCTCCCATGTAGTGGAAATTAGAAAAGTCACGGAAGTATTCCCTGGTAAGGACGGTAAGGTTCGTAAAGTCAAGATAAAAACTCAAACTAGTGAACTTGTGAGACCAACTACTAAACTGTATCCACTTCCTATAAACACTTGAACATTTGTGAATAATTCTTAATTTTTTCTCTTAGCACCGATGCAGTCATCTATACTTGTGTAAATCTTATTGCTTAATTCAGTGCTTCTCACACTTTCAATACTGGCACCCCCCTTATGCATTAATAATGTACTGAATGCAATAATAATGCACTTTGACGCTAAAGCAACAATCTTTATTATAAACCGTACAAATTCATGACTTAAGTATTAAATTTTGTGTACTATGTTACTTTTAAGCAAAAAAAGTAAGTAATAGGATAATTATTATGTTATTTTTTCCGTTTCTCTAACTTTTAAATTGGAACATATTGCAAAATGCGGTGGTTGCTTAGAAGACATCATATAGATATCAGCTAAATATAGAAAAAGAACTCAGAGGGTCCATTTATAATAACAAGCATCCCTTCGAAAAACTTTGCTTTGTAAGACAAGCCCATGGAAGTCGCTAATACTTATTAAACTTGTTCTTAATTTAGTATTAATTAATTAGTTATAAAATACTCCGTGCAGCACTATAAGAAAATAAAACATTATTGATATAATCGCTCAATTGTAAGGAGAGTAAAGTCAAGTGCGTGACAATGTTTACAAAAATGTAAAATGATTTTTTAAATGATTGCTCAAATTATAATTAGTTTTAAGCGAACTGTAATTTAAGCCTCACAGAATTATCATTTAGAATTGATGTTGAATAATGAACAATAATATAAAATTCAGATGAAGAATAATTGTATTATTTTTAATATTTAAAGCTAAAAGACTTCAACATGTTTTAACCCTGGAGGAGGCGCGCACTCGATACTAATGGTCGAGCGGGTTTATTGAGTCGCAACAATCCTTCTTTTATAATTATTTTTTTAGTACACAATAAAAATCATAATTCCAGTGAATAATTTAATTAAAAGAAAATATACTCACCTACTTTAAAGGACACAGGAAATATTTCGGAATAAAAGTTATCACACAGGGAACTCTCAGTCAAAACAAGTACCTTATGATTGTAAAAAAACGTTTGTCACTCCCAAAAAAAAGAGGAGATGTGTGACAAATATATTTTAGTTCCAGTTAAGACTGTCAAACAGGAGGATAGTGTCAGGGCCATTGATAACAAATAAACAGTTTTGCCAGAATTACTGATTTCGTACACTCAGTGCTCGGCGTGACCACTACCGGTTTAAAAGTGTATTTATTACAATATGGATGTTCTAAAAAATTATGTAAAACGTTTTTTATTATGCTTTATATGTTTGGGAATACTCATAAAAATAAATCTTGGTCTAGTAATCTTTCAAAGTGCTCTCTGTTCTTTTCCAAAAATCATAAAAATATTTTACAAGGAACAAAGCGCAACCGAAATAGTTTATTTGCAACTTCCCTAAATGAAAAAAATAAATACATAAGAGCAGGGACGTAACTAACCATACAAGTAAGTTGAAAGCAAATACATTCTGCTGCCTACAGCTGATGGCAATAATATCGCTGTGATGAATTTTTTTCCTTCCTAATTTTTTTTTATTATGGGTCAGGGTTTTGTTTTTTTTTTCTCTGAAAGAGTAGCATTTTCGGTTTGAAAAGAAAACGTAATAAAAAAATCTCTCATCATGGGTAAAATGTTTTTTATTTGGTTATAGTATAAAAGATAGCTAATGAGGTTTTGAAGTAGAAGCTATTATTTTTGATGACGTAATATCGCAGATGATATATATAAATTATATCAGTGTAAATGTGTATTCTTTTATTATGCCAGAAAGTATTTTGTTTTACCTCATTCCAGTAAATAAATTTTTTAATCTTTTATTTTCGATATGCTCGCTCACCTTGTAGGTTTATCGCCTTCCCCAGGGGGCGCGCCCCACAGTTTGAGAAACAAAGCTCAGTTTTAATTAATTTAGAAATGTACTTTATTGTCAATTTGTATGTTAATTCTTATACTTAATTTATTAGTATGTTTAGTAACTTAGTGTGTGTGTTTAAGTTAATTTATTAATTTTGAAACTCCTCCGTGTTTCAAGGGGGGCGGTATGTTTAATCTTACAGTTCACAGATGGCATGCTGCGCATTCCATTGTAATATTCCCTTACGTAAATAAAGAGTTCATGCTCAAAAAAGCTCGTGTGCGGTCGTCTTTTGCGCGAGATGCACTTTCTTTTCAGACAAATTAAATTAGTAAGAAATTAGTAATTATATAATTCCAGGTGCAGCAAGAGACGGTGTTTCCAAATTGCGTTAAGTAACAACAAGTCAGGTAAGAAAAATTCGAACCATTCCTAATTTCAACACTGCGTTTTCAACAAAATCTTGTATTTATTAAAGCTAAATATGAGAAATATAATCCCAATTTCAAGAAATTTTGTATACATTATTAATTTTATTCTAAGGCCTATTTAACCCGGCATTTCACTCGCAAGATATGTCTTACCCACGGCCTAACTTTTTCAAGACTCTATCTAGACCTTTTCTAGAAAATGAATAGTTTCTCGTGTAGCTGACTTTAAGGTTATATCCTTTTAGAGGCCTTAGCTTATAGGTGAATTCTTCTAGATTTCTGGAAACCACATGCTTTAACCCTCCAAGCGGTTAGCACGGAAAATTCCGTGATTGTAAAGATGCTTCGAAAAAGCACTGCACGGGTTTTTTTGCCTTCAAGTAACATTTTCAAAAGCGGTTGAACCGTACTTTTCGGAAATCCTTTCCCCCTTTTAAAGGTTTAAAATCTTGAAAGATAATTAGGGACGGTGGAAGCAACACAGTAGGACACTGATAGGAAATTTTATGGCTCGCAGGGAACCCTGTGTTTTGATCCTGGAGCAATCGTATTAAATCGGGGGGAAATTTCTTTAAACCCCAGGAAGTGTTTGTTTTTTATAGTTTGTATTTTAAAAGTTTTGAAAAGTCCCAACGCATAAGTAAAATATGTTACAATTCCCTTTTGGTTTCATATTAATTTGAAACTGTAACAAGTCGCGGTGCGTAAGGTGTAACGTTTAAGAAGAATAACGGTAGCGTATTCTTGGTTAATTAAAATATGGAATTTATTTACGTCACAAATATTGAATATTATTTACTGAATGATACATTAAAATTATTAAACTTAATTAAAGATTGTTAGTGTTGAATATTTTGTGAGAGGAAGAACCGTTGGCTACCGCTCCCTTGTAAGTTCAAAGCATCTCTCTTCTCTCATCTTCCGGTCTACGGTGTTCGATTCCTCGGGGGTCAAAAAGGGGTGGCACTGCAGCTGCAAGATGCACGTGTGGGTGTTGGGTCCAACAAAGACGCTGACCGCTGTTGATGTTCGGAGAAGCGACGTTACAGCTCTCACCCTCTCATACAGAACTTTTCCGTTGAGAAAAGTTTAATGGAATGTCGATGAGACAACTGACAGATTACCGACACATCCCTTCATCAAGCACCACAATATTTCTGAGCTGCAATTTTAACTACTAAAGAAAAACACTGAACTAAATTTGGGATTACTTATTTCTAGTGAGTGAGTGTTCTTGCTAGGGAACTTACACAAATCCATATTACGAAAATGATCAATAGCAATATAAGAAAACATACTATAACATTAAATAAAAATACAAACACTCCTATCAAAATGCCTATTATCAATTATACTAATAACATGTTACATCAAATGCTAGTGTAAGACCTTACACATAAAATATTCTTCGCCACAATACTTAATAAAAATTATACTAACGACATGTGTTGATATGATATGCGAAGTGTACAACCTTACACACAAAATATTTTTCACAATATGCCTCTTGCGTAAACTAAATACTCATGTGTATATTTTAAAACCCTATACAAAAAATTAATCATATTAATACATTTGCTTTTCATGGCTTTATCTTTTGACACGCATCTCCATTCGATATGATATACAGTACTAGTAAATAAATAAAATTAATACAATTATTAACCTTTAACTAATGTTTCCTACACTTCTCACTTAACTGTAACTGAGTGCGCCATTTTTTCCCGCTTTCCTACCCCAACGGAAACTTTTTTGGAACCCCGTACGGGGACATTCTGTAAACTGAAACGCAACGGACGGACGCAAGGTCTTGTTCGCATCAATCCGCAGCACCTTCAAGGGTGTAATTTTCATTTAACCGCATTATTACCTTTTAGTGTAAACTTTAACTGTAAATATTTATTTTCTTGTAATATAAATTTAAGTACTATCTCCATCTCTGGCTATTATTCGAACTCAACCAACGGCATCATTTGGAGGCACCGCCGAAATTCGTCAACGATTCAGAGAAACAAGAGATAAGTACTATTTTATATTTTCATTCAACGTTTGACTTTGGTTTCTCTTACTGATTCATTCCATCCATATTTCGTTTTATCAACAATGGATGCCGAAACGGCTACAGTGCTTCGCGGCAGAGCGAAAGCTGCACTTACAAGAACTATAAATTTCATTGATAAAAATGATCAAACTTTTGACAAAAATGATATACGCAACAAGTTAGAGAAACTTGAATTAACTTATACGAAATTTGATAAAGCGGATGCTGCTTTACCTATCGAATCCTCTGAAATGGAAGAATTCGAAACAAAATATTACGAAACCAAAGCCAAGCTACCGAATATTTTAGAAAATTTATCTGTGAGAAAATATGTATATAATGAAAATGTTACTCATGAAAAACAACCTTATATTAATAAATCGAAATTTAACAATAGTTTAAAATGTTCTTGTTGTAAAATGAATCATCTTGTTTTCAAATGTTCTAAATTTAAAGAAATGTCTGTTAAAGAGCGTATACAACTTGTTAATAAACAAAAATTATGTATGAACTGTTTATCTGATAAGCACACTGAGTCACATTGTAATTCAACTTTTACTTGCCACTATTGTAAGAAAAAGCATCATTCGCTATTACATGATAATAATTTTAAAATTTCGCAATGTCAGCAAATAAATCTCATCGTGCTGAAGGTCAAAACCAGACAGGAAATGATACTAATCAAAACAAAAAAATTGCAGCTTCCGTGAACTCTATACAAACATGTTTTCTTTATTACCAACTTTAAGCGTTAACATTAAAAATATTTTTAGGGGAGAACTGTCAAGTTCGAGTTATGGCGGACAGCGGAAGTGAATCAACATTCATTTCGGAAAAATGTTTAAAACTGCTAGGCCTGAAAAGAAAAAACGCTAGATTTCAAATTAAAGGATTGCAAGATTCTAAAATCGCGATGACTAGAGGGTGTGTTGAAATAGATTTAGTATCGTTACATGACCCCAGGTCAAACTACCAGTTAAAGCATATGTTTTTTGGAAAAACTAACTGCTCCGTTACCAACGGAAAAAATAAACGAAACACATTTCTCTCATTTAAAAAATGCCTCGCTTAGCGGATCCGAAATTTTTTATCTCAAACAATATCGATATGATTCTCGGATCTGACTACTTTTTCTATTTTGCTTCCTGGGCAAATTACTTGCTCTCAAAGTAATTTAATCGCTCAAAATTCCATTTTTTGGTTTCCTAATTTCAGGCAAATTAACTGAGTCTTTAAACTCAAATTCAATGCTAAATCTTCACATTAATGGTACAAATATTGACAATCAATTAAAGCAATTTGGGGAATTAGAAGAAATTCCTAACGTAAAAGATAAATTATTAACTTCCGAAGAGCAATTTGTGGAAACACATTTTCAAAATACTTATGCATGTAATTCCGAAACAAAGCGTCCATTTTATAAATCAAATTCAGAATTGGGAGACTCAAAACCCGCAGCAATTTCTCGCTTATTAGCAATGGAGCGGAAATTTAAAAATAACCCAGATTTTGAAAAACAATACAAAAATTCATGAACGAATACGAATCGCTAGGTCACATGAGCTTAGTAAATTCAGATACCATACTTCCAAAGATCAGAATTTTTTACCGCATCACGCCGTTATCAAGCCATCCAGCCTTACAACAAAGTTAAGAGTAGTTTTTGACGCATCTTGCAAAACTACAAATGGTACGTCATTAAATTCTCTGCTAGGAGTAGGTCCCAAATTACAAAGGGATATTTTTGAAATATTGCTTAATTTTAGAATTCCTAGAATTGTATTTACAGCGGACATTGAAAAAAATGTACCGTCAAATTTTAGTAGCTGATGAAGATCAGAAATACCAACAAATTCTGTGGAGAAATAACTCTAGTGAAAACATTCGCACATACAAGCTAAAAACTGTCACCTACGGTTTAGCCTCAGCTTCCTTTTTGGCCACTAGGTGTATTAAGCAAATCGCTCTCGATGATAAAGATAATCCCAACCTCTCCCGAGTTTTACAGGAAGATATTTATATGGATGATTTACTATCAGAGCAGATACGCCAAATAACGCAATCTCCATTTGCAAGGACATTGCTCATGTTTTGAGTACTCGCGGATTTCATTTAAGAAAATGGAATTCTAATTCCACCGAATTTCTCGCTCAATTTTCAGAACATAGTTCTCATGATGCACGAGTTGAATTTTCCAAAGATTCTAATGAAAGTTCTAAAGTATTAGGCTTATTTTGGAATTCATCCAATGACACTTTTGGTTTCCAACCATCGCTTGAACTTACACCACCACTCACAAAAGAGACGTATTTTTATCTGAATCTTCCAAAATTTTCGATCCTTTAGGACTTCTTTCACCTTGTACAGTATTCATGAAGATTTTTTATCAAAAACTTTGGCTTACAAAAAACAGATTGGGATTCTCCCATTCCACAACAATTAACAGAGGATTGGCTTAGGTTTCAAAAGGCCTTTAATGCCATCAACTACCTCACTGTTCCCAGATGGGTCATCCTTACAGCAGACAACATAGTAGAATTGCATGGTTTTGCAGATGCTTCTTCATTAGCTTATGCTGCTGCAATCTACTGTCGGCAGAAACACAACGGCAAAATAAAAGGTTCAACTACTTGTATCAAAAACTAAAGTAGCCCCTGTCAAACAAGTTTCCATTCCTCGATTGGAGTTGTGCGGTGCACATTTACTATCCAAGCTATTTAAATCGGTCTTACGGACATTAGAATATTATATCTTTGATGTATTCGCTTGGACGGATTCTAAAATAGTTCTCTCCTGGCTGTCTGGTCATCCTCGCCAATGGAAAACTTTCGTAGCAAATAGAACATCTGAAATTATAGAAGTTCTACCTACAAAGCATTGGAGACATGTGCCTTCTAAGGAAAATCCCGCAGATATTGCATCCCGAGGTATTGATCCTAAATGCTTACCTGATTGCAAGTTATGGTGGCAAGGACCACCCTGGCTAAGGCTAGAAACTTCTAGTTGGCCCAAGGCTGAATCCAGTTGCGATGAGGCTTCGGATGAGGTAAAAGCGGAACAAAAAATCAGTCTCCATCTTCAATCTGTTTACTCACACATCAAATGATGTAATTCATGGTTTATTCGAACATTACTCTTCACTCACCAAAGTAATTCGCATTTTTGCTTATTGCCAAAGATTTATTAAAAACTGTAAAAAGATAGCATCTCAGGATCATCGATCAGTTCATCCCATATTAATACTACTTCACTTACCTTTTCGGAAACCAAAACCGCTGAAGAAACCATCATTCGTTGGGTTCAAGGTTTTTACTTTCAGGAAGAAATACGAAGCATTAAAAACAGATTTCTCTGCCACCCAAAAGTCCATTACGTTCCCTCCATCCATTCATAGATGAACATGGTTTTTAGTACGGGGTGGGAGGGAGATTGCAAAATTCCCAGCTTCCATTCAATTCCAAGCATCCTATCATACTTCCTTCTCAGCACAGTATTAGTGAACTCCTTATCAAGGAACAACACATTGCTCATTTACATGCTGGGCCGACTTTGTTAGCTCACGTTCTTCGACAGTCCCATTGGATCGTAGGAAGTAGAAAATTAATTAACAAATGTATTAGAAAATGCTTAAAGTGTAACAAATTCAAAACATCCACCACAACACCACAACTAATGGGCAATTTACCAAAACACCGTGCCACGCTGGAGAGACCTTTCTTCAGTTGCGGTATTGATTATGCTGGTCCTGTACTAATTAAATGCAACAAAGGTCGAGGGACTAAATCTACAAAGGGTTACATTGCTTTATTTGTATGCTAGCAACTAAAGCTGTTCATATTGAAGCAGTCGGAGACTTAACAACTGATTCCTTCATAGCTGCACTTCGTCGTTTTAGTGCTCGTCGTGGTGCTCCCCGCCACATTTATAGTGACAATGGAACCAATTTTGTTGGAGCTCGTCGAAAACTTGACGAAATACGGAAGTTATGGCTTTCTTTACCAACTAATGAAGCCATCTCTACTACTTATCCAAATCTTCAATAGATTGGCACTTTATTCCACCCTCATCACCACATTTTGGAGGTATTTGGGAATCAGGAATTCGATCCGTCAAATTTCATCTGAAGAGAAAGTATTGGGAGAAACCATATTAACTTTTGAAGAGTTAACAACCTTGCTCACACAAATCGAAGGATTACTAAATTCCAGGCCTCTCTCCTACGTTAATGACTCTGACATAGAATGCATATCTACGCTCACACCTTCATTTTCTTACAGGTGATGTTCTTCTTTCAGTTCCAGAGGAGCTTCCTTCAACCTCCAACCACAGAGATCGTTGGGAGTTGCTACAGAACATCAAACGGGGCTTTTGGAAGAAGTGGAGTTCCGAATTTATCTCCTCCTTACAACCTCGCAAGAAATGGCAGGACGCACAACCAAACTTGAAGGAAGATGACATCGTATTGATCAAAAGAGGAGGGTCCTCCTGGTACATGGCCAATGGTCGAGTTCTTCCAAGTGCATCCAGGCAACGACGGACTGGTTCGTGTTGCAACTGTGAAACCCAAGACTCAGTGTTTAAACGACCTGTTCATAGAATTCACAAACTTCCCATATACCCGAACTAGTTCGGATATAGGTGGGGAGTATGTTTCCACACTCCTCACTTAACTGCAACTGAGTGCGCCAGACTTTCACTCCTCACTTAACTGTAACTGAGTGCGCCAGACTTTCCCGCTTTTCTACCCCAACGGAAATTTTTGGAACCGGTACGGGGTATTCTGTAAACTGAAAAAAACGCAACGGACGGACGCAAGGTCTTGTTCGCATCAATCCGCAGCACCTTCAAGGGTGTAATTTTCATTTAACCTCATTATTACCTTTTAGTGTAAACTTTAACTGTAAATATTTATTTTCTTGTAATATAAATTTAAGTACTATCTCCATCTCTGGCTATTATTCGAAACCTCAAC
>BMAU01005341.1:0-53243 GCA_019973935.1 Trichonephila clavipes | reverse complement strand
TCAAATTAGAGTAGGCATCAGTGAATGAGCAAAACAGACAGAGGGCTCAAATACATGTTGAGGAAGCAGGTGGTCATAAGATTGTAATTATTTTTTTCAAATTATACTTTTGCGTTGATAAAGATATTTCAGCTCTTTTTATGTCAATTACTGTTAGTATTGTATATCCTTTTTCAATTTATTTTTAAGCGCAGGATATTTACTTTGAATAATTTTTATATACACAATACTAAATTTAATTCTGTACACTATGTATGTGTTTAGCGAGTAGCATACCGATTAAAATCTTCCACCTACCATAAAATCTGGCGTATAATACGCACTTTGAACTCAAAAAATAAGATCGAAATTTACGGGTGTGAGTTATACGTCAGGTAAAAAAAAGAGGGCATTAAAAATTAAATGAGCTTAAAAAAGGCAAACTTCTAAATATTTCAAAATATTATTTATTTAAAAGACATGATATTCTGATTGAACTTAAAAGGTGGTAGTTCTAAAAGTATACTATTTTTGCAATTGTTTCGATAAACACCTCGAATAAAAATCACTTCTAAACATAACAGCATTGCATTTGTACATTTCAGGTTTCTTCGTAAAAAAGGGGTGCATGTTATATAGCGAATGTACCTAAAATTTAAAAATTCCAGCTTGAAAGTTTGGGTGCGCATTATATGCTGGATTTGGTTAAGTTTGTTATAGCTAGCTGTACCCAATCACGTTTTCCTGTGGCTCAGTCTGGTTAAAAAGAAAGAAAAGAGAAAGCACACATTTCTAATATCTTTAACCACTTGCACTTAAAGTATGATTTTTTTTTATAAAAAAGTGTGAAAATATACATTAACAAAACTTTTCTAAACAGATTTCATTTGTAATTTGTTAACAGAATACTCCCAAGTTATGGTTTTTTTGTCATGTTATGAATCTAAAATTATTTGCATTGTCTCCATGGGGGAGGTGCTAAGTTTGAAAACAAATTGAATATGACTCTTCCTGAGGTCAAAGGGTTAATTTTGCAATGCTTATGAGTAGACATTTTGGGTTGCTTCATTGTTTGTATATATACAGAAATTGTCTGCTGTGCCTACTTTAGAGGAGTAGTTGCCATTTTTCAACACTTCATGAACCACTTAATGTATAACTTTATAATTAGCGTTTCACTAATAGGATTGACCTCTATGTGGTGGAGCACTATAGCTATATTTACATCTTTATTTAATCTTCTATGCCCTGAAAATAAGCTTCATGAAAAGCAACAATTAACAGACTGAAGTGTTTTGCCTACAATTTTCCAAAATTGGTTGAGGTTACCAAAAATCGTTAACCTCAGGAATTTTGTTTTTTTGTTTCGTTATTTCGGTAACTAAAATCTTTTAGTAAAGAATAATTCATGTTCCATAATATGTTATTTTGTTGTTCATCTTTTTTTAAACTGAATCTTCATAAAAGTATAAATAATTTCCCAATTTTTCTGCATACCATCCAAAAATTTTCACGCATCACCAATTGGTGACTGCTGCTCTGTAACACACATCAGTAATTATGTATTAGATTCACTGTAACAAAATTGGTGCTATGTTTATCGTACCTTAATATCTAAACAATAAAGTTTCTAACATTTTCTTTATGAAAAAAGAAATGGAGGGAAAATGTTGCGATTTGCATGGCGGTAATTTGGCTGTGGTGATGCTAATATTTAAGTACACAGATAACAAATAATTGTCCATGTGAAAAGCTGTCTGTGTCTAGATATACGTCTTTCTGTTTTAAAGATAGGCCCTTAACTTTGTTGATAACAATTGCTAATGCTAATCGAATTGTGAATTGCAAAGATACTCCATCATTATCAACACTTTGTTGTAGTTTTCTGCTGCAAAATCCATGTTTATATTGGAATTTTCCTGGCGTATTCAATTAAAAATACCTTCAGCCTCTCATTGCATTGGATTTCAGCTGTGTCAATTGATGCACGTTTAAAGTTAAATATTTCATTAGCATTTTTTATTTTTTCCTTTTCTTTTTGTTCCTGATTTTTCTTTTTTTTAATGTTTTGAAATTTTATATGTTTTTGTTTTAATTTTCTTTTCTTTTTAAGTGTAGTTTTAAGTTTTTAAGAAATTTTATATGGTTTGTTTCAATTTTTTTTTCTTTTTAAGTGCAGTCAATTGGCTTCACTAGATAAAAATAATGCCTTGCGGGAAATCAAACTTAGGTTGTCATACTTGCAAGGCAAAAGTACTACAATGAGTGTAATTGCACATCAAACTGAGAAAGAATGGATATCAGTAAGCGAGAAAAGCAGACAAAGAATGTCACAAACACAGGCTGAGGGCGCAGCAGAGCAACATGCAGAGAGACTTGAGGATGCACATTTGCGAGCACATCATTCGTGTTTTACAACATCAGAAAGATGTTAACCAGAAACAGCACATCTGCGTCAAACATGACTTTGTGTTAGGAATCACACAGTAACAGTCACCTTGCATTCCGGTACAACCCAGTGGAAGATTCTAGGTTCAGGCAGCATGTTCTCATTTACACAATGATGGAAGTGTATCCTTATTGCAATGTTCTGGAATTTAAGGGAGAAACCAAAGGAATGTTTTATACTACTTAAAAAATTAAACTGCCTCAACTCGGAGAACAACAGAGCGATTAGAAATTTTGCTTGCTAGATATACTGCGGAATCAAAACATTTCCTATATAACATCAGGAAATACAGTTCGTTTCGCTTTTGGAAATAACACATCATCAACATAAAGCAGTAAGATATCACTGCTATTAAATATATATACACAATTCATCCACTGTAACCTTTTAAAATTAAGTCTTTCAAGAACAGTATGGATTTTCATAGAATCATTCTCTCTCAGATGCAATCCAAAACTAGCTTTACTTTGTTTATAAAGATAGTCAGCTGTACTAGTATCCAAAGTTCCCTGTGATTGTGATAAAAAAAAATTTTTTTTTCCTCTTTTAAAGTTGCAAAGAAGTAAACACACTTAATATCTAATTGAATATGCTTCCAATTTGCATACAAAAATTTAAAAAATTCTAACAGAAAAATTATATAAAAGAGCTGACATAACTTCATCATAATGATACCTTTAATCTGAAACCCTTGTGGAACTATTCCTGTTTGCATCAGACTGTATTGAACACCTTTCTCTCATATTTTCAAAGAGTAAAAACACTTACAACATATTATTTAATATTTACTTGGTTTAGGTACAATATCCAAAACATAATGTTCAGTAATAACCTAACTTTTGTTCTTCATGTTCTTGTTTTGTTCTTCACATTGTACAACTTGTGGAGTTTGTTACAGATGATTAAAATAATTGAACATTTAAAAGAAGTTGAATCCATTTTAGGTGAATCAGATACATATATACAAAAATTTTAGATAAGGATTTAGCTTCAGATCCTTGGCACTTTGATTCATATTAAATCTTAAATTGATATATGTTTAACACATGGAAGCAGCAGGCATTAAAAGTTAGCATTTTGAAGAAAATGTTAATATATAATTCAAGGGTTGAATGAGACTGTATTTTGAAAAGATCGATCAATGTTTAAAGTGAAAGATTTAAAATGTCTGAAGTAAACAAAGTGAAAAGCCAAAAATCAGTCAAAAAGCGTCTCACCGTCAGTTGACAAAAATAGTGAGTACATAAAAGAGGAGTCTTCTCTACCAGAAAAAGATGTCTATGCGTAATCTCATGTGACTAATTTTTGTAAACATATTAAAATTACTAGATGTCAGACTTATTATAATAAGAGAAACTAAAGCATAATTCAACATTTTAAAACTTTCACATACTTTATGAATGTATTCTGACTAATTAATATAAATATTATTCCCCTTCTCAAATTCAACACCTATTAGTTTTCTAGTACTACCTAGAACTTTGAGATGAAAATTTTCAATTATGTGATTAATTACATTTATTACTTTATCATCAGCTTTTGGAAATAACACATCATCAACATAAAGCAGCAAGATATCACTGCTATTAAATATACATACACAATTCATCCACTGTAACCTTTTAAAATTAAGTCTTTCAAGAACAGTATGGATTTTCATAGAATCATTCTCTCTCAGATGCAATCCAAAACTAGCTTTATTTTGTTTATAAAGATAGTCAGCTTTACTAGTATCCAAAGTTCCCTGTGATTGCGATATTTTTTTTTTCCTCTTTAAAGTTGCAAAGAAGTAAACACACTTAATATCTAATTGAATATGCTTCCAATTTGCATACAAAAATTTTAAAAACTCTAACAGAAAAATTATATAAAAGAGCTTACATAACTTCATCATAATGATACCTTTAATCTGAAACCCTTGTGGAACTATTCCTGTTTGCATCAGACTGTATTGAACAATTTTCTCTCATATTTTCAAAGAGTAAAAACACTTACAACATATTATTTAATATTTACTTGGTTTAGGTACAATATCCAAAACATAATGTTCAGTAATAACCTGACTTTTGTTCTTCATAGCCTAAAACATTGTACAACTTGTGGAGTTTGTTACAGATGATTAAAATAAATGAACATTTAAAAGAAGTTGAATCCATTTTAGGTGAATCAGATACATATATACATAAATTTTAGATAAGGGTTTAGCTTCAGATTCTTGGCACTTTGATTTTTCATCGAAAGCCACATTAATGAATTCTATTTTATGTCCCTAAGGAAGTCAGACAGGATATCTTTGAGTTCATAGAATATAGCCCACCACAAACTTTTTCTTAGCTCCTATATTTAGTTTTCTTCACAGTTGTTTGGGAACACCAAAACAAGTACTTAAAATGCTCCGAAGTCGGAGCATTTCATTTACCAAGAGATATTCTATTTCAAATGTAAGTATAGCTAAGGAAAGTATTAGCTCAAATTTTGTCATCAAATTCACTAGATTTTAATAATGCTCTGATATAATCCAATACAGTAGAATGCAATTATTATGTTTAGAGTTTTTTTTACTGTCCCGTTTTGTTCAGGAATATATGTATTAGTTGATTCTGCCTTTACACCCTGATCCTCTAGAAATATTTCAAATTCAATATATATAAATTTATCAGAGAATTACCTGTATTGAAATTTTCCTAAAATAATCATCAATTATAGATAAAATGCAATGATATCCTTTTGTAAAAGTTGAAAGGGGCCTTGCCAAATACATTTGTAATAACTCTAAAGGTTTTACAGATCTTACCTCATTTGAAGATTTTATGATGAACAATTTTCATATATATATATATATATATATATATATATATATATATATAGTTTACATTATTATATCTTAAGACAAGGTAGTCGATTCATAGCCTTTTCTTTTAGACCAGTGCATGATATAAATGTAACGTGATCAGATATCCTTAAGAGAGAGATGCACACAATAAATCATTTACTGTCTTTTCACAGTCTTTACAAAGTTGGGAAATATGAGATCAAAACGTTACTTTCTGGTCAAAAATTTTATTTTGTTAATTAAGTTGATTAAAATATTATTATAGTATATTTCAGGGTCAAGTTTCTCTTGAAATAACCAGACAGATAAAAGAAGGGGAACATACTGCCGAAATCTATCGAGTGTAATGTCATTGCAGGCGAGTAGAAATAATTGACTATTTAAAAGGCAAAGGAGAAAGCAGAAACAATCTTTTCAATTTCTCTGTCTCCTGAGCTGTTGTTTTTATTCTGCAAAAGATTAGTGCATCTTTGAGAAAGATCAAAGATATTTTTAATTTGACATTTACATCTCAGAACAATATAAATAGCTGGGAAGTTGATGAAAAAGGTTATTAACAATCATAATGCTAACATGTGGATTTGATGGCTTTTGTTAAGTGCAGGTTGATATCTTACTACGATTTCGATATGCAATGAGTTGACGTAGAGTTTGCAATAGGAATAGATTGACAAGGAAACCATGAGATGTGTCCACAAAGCTATACTTACACTTGCCTTCCAAGTTTTGTTTTTTAAATGTGGGGAGAAAATTTTCACACTTTCAAATTTTTAATTTGACCCCATCCAACATTATTTTTCTCATTCCAAGTAATTCTCCGTTACAAGTGAAATTCACTTCTCCAAGAAAAAAAAAACCCTTATAAATTGTTCACACTTTAAATGCAGTTCTGGGCTAAGGTAAAGCCGAAACAATGCTCACCCAAAGATTTTCAATGATTGGAGGTGAAGTTTCCCTGCGGGAAACAGGTACTCTGAGAACTTTCCACGTATAAATGTGGGGAAAGAAGGATTTTGATGTCATTAGCTGTTAAATATGTTTCTTAAAAGGCAACCACAGTTGGATAGCATACATATTTATGATAATTTTGAATTTTTTTTTTCCTGCATCGTCGCTAACTCTAAAAAATCAAGGCAACCTAGAAAGATCTAAATATGGCAAACAAAACCCCCTACTTTTGATGAGATTCAGATGAATTATCTTCAGAACATTTTATTGCCCCCAAATATAGCAATAAAGTTCTGATTTCCCTTTAGGTTTATAATTTTTTTCCCAAAATTTCATATTTTTTATTGTAATGCTTTTTCATTCGTTTTTGTGCAGGGGGTGCTCTAATTAGATACATTCTAACGTTTAGGTTTTGTATAAGTGGTATGTATTGGTGTTGAGAGATTGTTATATGGTATTGTGTTATGTATTGCTTTACTGATTATGAAATATCAACAAATAGATTCTAAATACTCTATTTTCATCAATTTCTGTCGAAGCACAAGGCGATGACCAAGTCTTCAGATTTACAGTGCAACCGCTAGCTGTACTTTGTAACCCATTATAAGAAACTACAAATTCTGTTGGAGCATGAGGCAATGGTCAAGTCTCCAGAATTTACAGTGATATCACTGTACTGAACTGAACTTGTCATGTTCGTTTGTGTACTTATTTATCGTTCTTAGTTAACTTATTTTAACTAGTAGTATACTTACTCTTAGTAAGTATACACTTTATAGTATAGCTGTTAGTATTATTACTTGACAATTTCTGAAGTGAATTACAATTTATACTTTCTGTTCTAATAAAATATTCCTTTAATTCCTGTTACAAATATATTATTTAGTTGTTGTCCCAATTTAATTCATTTTTTTAAAATATGAAATAAAAGATTTTTAATAATGTTATTTATCATGAAATCAGAAGTTGGTTCTAAAAGATTAAATGTTAAGGTAACTATTAATTCATGTTTAGTAGCTTTCTTGATCATTTAGAAAAAAATGTGAAAAATTTTGTAGTAATTCTGAATACACATTATGTTTACAATAATAAATTCATAATTTAAAACTCATTTTTTAAGCAACATTGGATTTGAATTGGGATTTTTTTTTATTTCAATGAAAATATATCATTAAGACCTAGTTATATTTATCTATTGTTTTATAGCTTTTATTAAATTTTCCATTTCAAAACAGATTATGGTTAGGTAATTATTGCTATTCATTAATAAATCATTAAAGGATTCCAAGGTACTGAAAATAAAGGCAATAATATTTATTTCATGTGTGAGGTAATGATTCCAAGCTATTTACAAAAAATGTGTAAATTAGGGAAATTTTTCTCAAATTTTTAGCTTTACCACTAACAAGTAATAAATAAATTTTTTTTAAAGTCAATTCCCACTTAGGTCAACAAAGAAAAATTTCATTTTAGTTACTTTTTATTAAATAATTATAATATAAATATGTATATATATATGACATAATCACAATATTAAGTGACAAAATAGAAAATGATTTTCCTTTCTATATATGGTGTTGGACTATTATTTTTGTTTACTATTTATTCATTAATTAACTAATGTGAATTAATGTTTCAAAAACTGTATTAACATCAAGAGTATCATCCACTACAATTTAAAAAAATATATTTGAACTTGAATGGATGAATAGAAAGTATGTATATATTCTATTAATGATTGAAAATTTTTAACTATTTATATAGGGAGATTGTGAACAAATGGTAAGAGTTGAAAAAACAGTATTACTCTTTTTAAACTATTTCATAATAGTATTTGGGTAATTTTCATTAGAAAAAGTGAAATAATTTTTAAAAATTCAGTTTAACTATTCTTTGTTATAAATGTTTTTTTTTTTTCTAGTTTAATTACATGTAAATTGCGTATTATTCTAAATATAATAGTATGATTTACCATTACTACAAACTTTTGTTTGAAAATTTTTTAGAAATTACTTTTTCCAAAGTTCAGAAAGAAAGAAAATACTCTTTCATTATTATTATATATATATAAGTTATAGAAACAAATCCCATATTAAGAAATGAGCTTTAATAAATAGTTAGAAATAAACACAACTATAAAATGCAATAGAGCAGTGATTCTTAACCACTGTGCCGCCAAATTTTTTTGAAACGATTCATTATATTCAGAGAAAAAAAAAATTTTAAAAATTCAGAACTGAATCATTTGGTCATTTAATAGGATTAAACTATTCATAAAATTATTATTGACTACACTAGAGGAGAGTTATTCATTACCTTCCAAATTTAGATAAAAAAATTTGATTGGGTTTGTAATAATCCATTTAAGATATCGGATACATTCGTTTTTTAATTAACTTTGAATGAAAAGGAAAAATTCATTTCACTCTGCAATAATCAAGATTTAATTTCAAAACATTCAAAAGAGTCAATTAACTGATTTTGGATTAAAATTAGAAGCAATTACCCCTAATAGACAAAAATGCTTAAAAAATATTGTTACAACTTTCTACATCCTATTTGTGTGAATTCGGATTTTCAGCATTTTAACAAATATAAAAATGAAAAAAAAGATTGAGACTTTTGAACATAGACGACGAAATGAGAGTGGTATTCTCATTTTTACGACTAAATATAAATCAAATTAACAAAAATCATCATGCTCAAATTTAACATTAAATATATTCTTATAATTAATTATTCAATAAACATTTTATTGTCGTTGTCATACATATTTTATTTAACATTGAAAATTATAATCATAAACTATTTCATATAGTGTATTACGGATAATTAAAATTCCTTTAAACTTATTTTATTGTTAGTATGCATCCAAATTTTGAAATTGTTAATAGTGTACAGCAACATGCACTGTAGTACAGGAACAAGTTAAGTTTTGAGAAAATTTCACCCATACAGGGACATAGAAAATTCTTGCCTAATACAGCCAGTTTAAAATAACAATTACAGTTATTTTAATAATCGTCCTTAGGGATTTGATAAATCCCTAATTTAATCATTTCCCTGCGACATATACACCATTTAGTGACATTTAATTCTTACATGACATGAATATACTACAAGTATAAATGAAACACGAATTTTATTTTACATTAAGAAATTCATTACAATTTATTTTTGAATTTTATTACAATCTTATGTAATTGAAAACATCCTCTTATACTTGGAACATAGAATTTAATGCTTTCTGGAGAGTTGCGTATTTACAGAAACATTGTTTATCTTTTTAAAAGTAAACACTTTATACTATCCTAATCTAACAGAAAGGCATGATAGAGGCTCAACATACAGGGGCTCCATTATCCTATGGCACACAATTCTTTCTTGTACAACTCTAAATCCTCATTTGAAAAGTACGAGTTTCAATTTCTTGCTGCATCACACAATTCTGCAATTTAAGCAAAATGGCCAATAACATGAACTGATGAATTATGTCTGCCACACACGGGACTTACACTCTTGTTTTTAAAACTCGACAATTTTAATTTGGTGTAGATAGATTTAAACAAATGCAAAAGATAAATACAGTTGATGGTGTTGGTATAAGGCAGGGGTGGCCAACCTTTTTGGAAAGAGGGCCACTATTTGATAAAAAATAATTAAACATGCCACTTCTAACAAATGTGAAAAAATATTACTTATAAGCTTATTGTTGGATTTTATGCAAATAGCACGTTTTTTAATGCGTCTATGTAGTCAAAATTTAAAAATAAGACAAAAGTGTAAACTTTAGTTTTTATTTTAATAATTTTTAAACAAGTTCAATCAATTAGGTTAAGTATAAAATAAAAATGAGTAACTTGAATCATTTAATTCAAAATAATTATTAAATGCTCAGTATTTATTTAATGTGGCTTTTGAATAACTACTTTTTTTACCAAGTCATCTATATTAGGATAAGCTCTTACAGAGATGCCCATAAAATTAGGTTATTATAGGTGCACATCAGCTAGTTTTGAGTGATATTTATTTTATGTTCATAGCAGAAAATACTTATTAACAAACATATTTTGATCCAAATTTTGAGGGGGATTTTGTCCGAAACAAGTCAACTTCAATAACATAGTTAAAAATGGTTATTTATTATCTTTCCAAAAATTTTAAAATTTTTCAGTTTCCACTGTTACAACTCTATTGTGCCACCACATGCCGCTGGTTGGTCAAACCTGGTATAAGGCAGGAAAATAAAATCATTTCACACAAAATACATATTAAATAGAAATTGTAAATAATAAAGAATTGGTCTTAAATTTAGTATATAAAAAATACAGAGAAACAATGATGAAAATACAATTTGAATAATAAAAATATAATTTAAATTATAAAAAGTATAATTCTATCTAAACATATTCAAAATTACTTTTCTAATGCAATTTTTCATGTTGTGTTTAACCACATTGCAGTAATCTTAAACCATTGCAGGATTTTAAATCATCTCACTTATTATGCTCGTTTTCAATACCAAACATTTAGAAATCGTCGCCAGCTCCATTCCTACTATTTTAGTGTTCACAAAAGAAACTTCTGCTAAGAGGAATTTGGATAGATATCTACAGGAATGTAAATATTTTTTTGTTTATTTTAAATTAAATTATATAGAGAATATATACATAGAAATATAAAATATATTTAAATTTTAATTATTTTACACATCTTCAGAGAAGTTAATAGATATTTCTGTATTAAATTATCTAAAATAAAAAACACAAGAATCTGATATGTCATATATTCAGTGGCGCACACAAGGGGGAGGGGGGTCCTGACCCCCCCAAAGCCCTTGATTTTTTTTCCGATTGATTATAATTATAAGTATATAGCACGTAATAATTAAATAATTTATTATTAATGATTTTAATTAATGCTAATTATTTATTCAGTAATTAGTTTTTTACTGTGTTTTGTTCCGACAAAATCTAAAGGAGCATGATACAAGAATGGTGAACTTTTGACCCCGGACCCCCTTGAAAAATTCCTGTGTGCGCCACTGCATATATTACAACAAGTTTTTGTCTCTCTCTCTATATATAATAGCTGGCATACTTGTTCTTCGCATGGGTGAACTGAAAAACTAAACAACACAGATTGAAGGATAAAGAAGTTTTTAATGAGTTAATTTTACGTGAATTGCAAATTAAACAAAAAAAGCTTTTTGCATATCTCAGCTAAACAAAAAAAAGAGAGAAATAAAACACCTTTGTTAAATTTAAAGTATGTAGATCTAATAGCTGATAAAAAGGATTTTTTTTTTATTTTTAATTCCCCGTAACACTCTTGATGGTCGATTTTTGAAAATACCTTCCTAAGCTGATCTCTGCTCAACAAAAGTAACACATTGTTAAAAGTTTTGCGTAATGAACGCTTAAAATAGTGTAAATAATTTATATCTGAAAGTGTAATACATAATATTACTTTCTGTTGTATTCATTTTGTTAAAATTGTAATATTCACAAGCAACGCCAATTCTTAAATTATGATGGTAACGATAGAGTCAAGTTGGCAAATGTCTAGCTACTTTCATAGCTCGAGCTTTGTAAGACCCGCCGTGTAGAGGACAGCGATGTACGTTAATGCTTTATCTACCACATTATGATTTACTACAGTTTTTTTCATGCAATATTTTTTTGGATCACTACATTGAAAATTATGGGATATACATAAACGAAATACTCCACTTTGGGAAATTTAATCCGTTAGAGATAATAAATTAAAGATATTCCACTGTGTGTGTAAAATTAATTATACACACCGTTCACTTAAAATAAATAGTCAAATCGTTTTCTAAGGTCTTCATTAACATACAAAAACATAAGACACTTAAATTTTGACAAACTATTTTTTCGAGACAAAAATAATAATCTTTGCAATCCGCTAAAGACGCATATCTGCTGCAAAACTGTTCGCCTTCCCCGCTAAAATACTCATCATAGAAACCGTGCTGCCATATATCTTGGAGAAAAGTGGATTTCAAAGAATATTCCTTCTAAGAAGGTGTGGTAGTTAGGAGAAGGGGGTGCCCGCTCAGGTGTCATCCATGTTACTTGACCATGGTTCAAAATCACGTGGTCCGCTGCCAAAAGCCCTCATGTAGCTGAACAGTGCGACGTTAATATTCACTCACTCCAAAAAATACAGTACAGTAGTTATAATTATTTTTATACTTAAAAATGAAATATCCGCCTATTCAATTAAAATTATAGTGTTATAATTAACTACTAACCACAAACAAACTACACAAATATGTCCAAATGATGTAGTGTGAAAGACAAAGTTTATCTACTGTAAGTACCAGAAGCAATAAAAGTATTTATTTTGAAAAAAGATCAATTTCTTGCTACCAAATGTGCATAATAAAATTATTTAAAAACATTCAAATAAAGAGAGATTTATAACAACCTCTCCCTTCAATTTTTCAAAAATACTATGAAAAGCTTTGTTGACAACCTACAAGTATAATGCAGTCTCCTGTTTTTGCTTTTTAGTTCCTATGTCACATATAGCTGGTTGTTTTTCTAGAATATTTAAAATTTTAAAGAACATACAACCATTTACTTGTTTACTATTAATTGCCCATGGTGGTGTTTAAAAATTTTAAGTTTTTGTCATAAACCTAATAAAATAAAGTGAGAAAATTTCAGAAATTCTGCATAATTTGACCTTTTTTTAGCTATTTAATCTATGATTTAGGAAAGGATTTTCTTTAATTTTTTGTACAGTATCATTTTATTTGTTTGGGTAGATGATATTTAATACTTTTTTCTTGTAAATAAATTGAAAAAGCCATTTATAAGGTTTCCAGATAATTTTATTAGATACTAGTTGTACCCTGCCACGCGTTGCTGTGGCTCAGTCTTGTTAAGCAGAAAGGACATATTTTCAGTATGTTAAATAATTTACATTGCAGGTATGATGTTTTATAAAAAAAAATGTATAAATATATATACGAAAAACTTTTTTCTAGACTGATATTTATAATTTGTTAACCAAATGCTTGAAGTTATTACAGCTTATTTTTGTCCTTATGTCATGTTATGAACCTAAATTTATTTACACTGTCTTTAAAAGTAGAGACCTCATGTTTGAAGATAAATTTTAAATGGCTCTACTCTGGATTCCTTGAGGGAATTGGGTTAGTTTTACAATGCTTATGGATATTTTTATTAAATCAGAGGTGTGTTTACAAATGCACATTTTACCCAAACAATGTCACTTGGAAACAAACTGTATTTCCTGATGTTATATAGGAAATGTTTTGATTCCGCAGTATATCTAGCAAGCAAAATTTGTAATGGCTCTGTTTTTCTCCGCGTTGAGGCAGTTTAATTTTTTCAGTGGTACAAATCCTTCCTTTGGTTTATCCCTTAAATTCCAGAACATTGCAATAAGGATACACTTCCATCATTGTGTAAATGAGAACATGCTGCCTGAACCTAGAATCTTCCACTGGGTTGTACCGGAATGCAAGTTGACTGTTACTGTGTGATTCCTCACCACAAAGTCATGTTTGACGCAGATGTGCTGTTTCTGGTTAACATCTTTCTGATGTTGTAAAACACGAATGATGTGCTCGCAAATGTGCATCCTCAAGTCTCTCTGCATGTTGCTCTGCTGCGCCCTCAGCCTGTGTTTGTGACATTCTTTGTCTGCTTTTCTTGTTTACTGATATAAATTCTTTCTCAGTTTGATGTGCAATTACATTCATTGTATTACTTTTGCCTTGCAAGTTTTACAGCCTAAGTTTGATTTCCTGCAAGGCATTATTTTTATCTATTGAAGCCAATTGACTGCTTTAAAAAGAAAAAAAATTCAAACAAAGAATATAAAATTTCTTAAAAACTTAAAAAGAAAAGAAAATTAAAACAAACATATAAAATTTCAAAACATTAAAAAAAAGAAAAATCAGGAACAAAAAGAAAAATGCTAATGAAATTTTTAACTTTTAAACGTGCATCAATTGACACAGCTGAAATCCAACGCAATGAGAGGCTGAAGGTATTTTTAATTGAATACACCAGGAAAATTCCAATATAAACATGGATTTTGCAGCAGAAAACTACGACAAAGTGTTGATAATGATGGAGTATCTTTGCAATTCACAATTTGATTAGCATTAGCAATTGTTATCAACAAAGTTAAGGGCCTATCTTTAAAACAGTGGCTTATATCTAGACACAGCTTTTCACATGGACAATTATTTGTTATCTGTGTACTTAAATATTAGCATCACCGCAGCCAAATTACCGCCATGCAAATCGCAACATTTTCCCTCCATTTCTTTTCTCATAAAAAAAATGTTAGAATCTTTATTGTTTAAATATTAAGGTACGATACACATGGCACCAATTTTATTACAGTGATGCTAATAAATAATTACTGATGTGTGTTACAGAGCAGCAGTCACCAATTGGTGATGCGTGAAATATTTTGGATGGTATGCAGAAAAATTGGGAAATTATTCAAACTTTTATGAAGATTCAGTTTAAAAAAAGATGAACAACAAAATAACATATTACGGAACACGAATTATTCTTTACTAAAAGATTTTAGTTACCGAAATAACGAAACAAAATTCCCGAGGTTAGCGATTTTTGGTAACTTCAACCAATTTTTGGAAAATTGTAGGCAAAACCCTTCACTCTGTTGATTGCTGCTTTTCATGAAGCTTATTTTCAGGGCATAGAAGATTAAATAAAGACGTAAATATAGCTATAGTGCTCTACCACATAGAGGTCAATCCTATTAGTGTGAAATGCTAATTATAAAGTTATACATTAAGTGATTCATGAAGTGTTGAAAAACAGCAACTACTCCTCTAAAGTAGGCACAGCAGACAATTTCTGTATTCATACAGACAATGAAGCAACACAAAATGTCTACTCATAAGCATTGTAAAATTAACCCTTTCACCTCAAGAAGAGTCATATTCAATTTGTTTTCAAACTTGGCACCTCTTCTATGGAGACAATGCAAATAATTTTAGATTCATAACATGACAAAAAAACCATAATAACTTGGGAGTATTCTGTTAACAAATTACAAATGAAATCTGTTTAGAAAAGTTTTGTTAATTTAAAAGTTTTTTTTAATGTATATTTCCACATTTTTTTTTATAAAAAAAATCATATCTCAAGTGCAAGCAGTTAAAGATATAAAAATTATGTGCTTTCTCTTTTCTTTCTTTTTAACCAGACTGAGCCAAAGGAAAACATGATTGGGTACAGCTAGCTATAACAAACTTAAATTATAAAAAGCTATCAAAAACCAATTATTATTAACAAATTATCATTTTGATAAAATCACCAAAAAAAGTTGCAAACAAAGGTACTTGGGTACTGTTGCAACTATATCAACCCCGATTTTGTTTGCATCATACACGGTGAATTGGCAATTAAGTGCTAATGTTGCCAATATGGTAGCAATAATACATAAATATCAAAACAAACACAAAAAATACATCAGAAAATCTTAATTTTTCCATTTATATTTCACAGTAACACCTAATAAAATTTTGAAATCACACAAAATAGATATTTTGCGAGTCTAATGTTATTGCCCCAACTATTAAAAAATACAATAACTATTTCGTGGAAAATTCACTACCAAGTGCAAAAAAGTATTATTGTGCACAAACAGGCATAGAATGTTCTTCCCTTATTGAATGCATATTGCAGCATTTGGCAATGTCTTTTGATTTTATGTAAATGGCCGACTAAAGGAAAAATATAAGTACCATAAAAGTTATATATTAATTTAATTTAGATTCATTGGAGAAAGATAAAATACCATAAAGTCCGGCATATAACGCACACCCATACTTTCAAGCAGCAATTTTTAAATTTTAGGTATATTCGCTATATAACGTGCACCCCTTTTTTACGAAGAAACCTGAAATGTAGAAATGCAATGCTGTTATGTTTAGTAGTGATTTATTCAAGGTGTTTATCTAAGCAATTGCAAAAATAGTATACTTTTAGAACTACCACCTTTTAAGTTCAATAAGAATGTCATGTCTTTTAAAAAAATAGTATTTCGAAATATTTAGAAATTTACCTTTTTTAAGGTCATTTATTTTTTAATTTTTAAAGCTCTCATTTTTATACCCAGCATATAACTCACACCCGTAAATTTCGATCTTATTTTTTGTGTTCAAAGTGCGTGTTATATGCAGGATTTTACGGTAGGTGGAAGATTTTAATCGGTATGCTACTCGCTAAACACATACATAGTGTACAGAATTAAATTTAGTATTGTATATATAAAAATTATCCAAAGTAAATATCCTGTGTTTAAAAATAAATTGAAAAATGATATACAATACTAACCGTAATTGACAAAAAAAAGAGCTAAAATATCTTTATCAACGCAAAAGTATAATTTGAAAAAATAATTACACAACGCAAAAGTATAATTTGAAAAAATAATTACAATCTTATGACCAACTGCTTCCTCAACATATATTTGAGCCCTCTGTCTGTTTAGCTCATTCACTGATGCCTACTCTAATTTGATCAGCATCTATCCCTCGCACTGTGTTTGCTTGGCCAGTATGATGACGTAAGTTCGAGTTTCTGCAATACAATTTTATGTACTCATGCCGATTGACTGCAGTTAAAGTGAAGGTTTAAAGAAAAACATATGAAATTAAAAAAACAGCTCTGAGTGGGCCTTGTATCCGAATTCCTTTGTGGCCCTTTTTCAGATATGAGCACCATGTAAGTGGAATTGAAATAACTTTCGTTGGGGCTCCTGCATCATTGATACAGCGGTAGATCTACGTCCCTGACAAAAGCAAACCATAACTTCAAGTATTTTTTTTAAACAAATTACTAATGGAGTCTGTTTAAGAAGGTTATAATCTTATAAAGCAATGAAAAACAAAATAAGGTGCAATATTTTGATGACTCAAAATCAGAAAATCTTAGTTTTAACATTTGTATTTCAATACTAACATCAAATGAAAGGTTCTTACGTATTATCACAACCTATTAGCAATATTGCACAAAAAGGAAGCACGATTGCCAATTCCGCGCGTACAACATCTGTGAAAATGGAATGGCCAACTTTGCGAGTTATCATTAAAGTTCGCGATTGTTGCGATAATGCGTAAGAATCAAAGGAAGTTTAAAAAGTTGTCTAAAAAAGAAAAAAAAAACATTTTTATTAAAAACTCTGTCGATTAATTTCATCAAATTAAAATACCTCCAAGTGGGGAAAAAATATTGTTTCCAAACATTGAATGTTATATCGCGGCATTTGGCTATGTCTGTTTATTTCAGGTAAATGGTTGACGGAAACTATTTGGTAGAAAAATAAGTAGCATACAGAAGTGAATTATGTTAGTTTCATTTTCACTTAATAAAGAGAAATAAATTTAGCTTAAAATTATAGAAAAAACACAATGTAGAATTTAATCAAAGTTGTAAACATCCCGCGATAATGCTATCTGACTGTTGCCAAACCTACAAAACAAAATTTGAGTTCTTGAAAGAATAATTTTTAAAAAAATGATTTATTCGAAAAATAATCCCAATTACATATCAAAGGACACTAAATAGATAAATATGACAACGCATAAAATAACCATAGAAGAGTTATACAATAATTTGGAAAAATCTAAGCATAAAGCTTAAATTTTCGCATTCAGAGCGAATCGTGACATTGTATGATGTCATAACACCAAAAAATCACTTAAAAATTTAGAGAGAATTTCGAAATAATAAGTACATAAGATCCTGACCGGAGTCAAATGCAATGTTGTGTCAATATTTCAGATTAATCCATGCAGAACTTTTTGAGTTATGCGAGCATACACAAACCAACACAACATTTTTATATATAGAGATTATCAATAAGATAAAAATTGAGATATAATATCAAGATATTATGCATTTTAAATATTGGCAGTTAGGTCCTCTATTTGTACTTATAGTATATTGTTACATTCATAGAATCTGCTTTATTTACTTATAGTGTGTTAATGTAATGTTAAAATTAAGTGTCAATAAATAACGTATATTAAAATAAGTATGAGTATTAAATAAAACTGTCTGATAAGAATTTTCTACTTCATTATATGAGAAATTTTCATGAAAACAATTTAATTTGTTCTACTATAAAATAATTTTATTAAAAAGCCTATTTTTTTTAAGCATGTTTCTTAATTTATTTTTAAAAAGTCAAGCTCATTTCTTTCTGAATGTTGGAGACAGGCATTTCCAAAAAAAAATCAAACCTTTTGAAGGGTAATAATTACAAAGGAAGTCAAACAATAAAGCATATCAAATGTTTGTTTATAATTAGATTATTTCAGATACCCCAAACCTTTAAATGTTAAAAACAATATTTCCATCACAGAAAAATTCCTAATTATTATTCAAAAACTTTCATTATTAACCAACTATTATTTTATGCACTCCACTCTCAAAAAGTATAAATCTCTTGTTAAACATTAAAAATAGGTATGAAAATTTTTAAATAAACAAAAATATATGCATGTCTCATTGACAAATCTTATTATAAATTCATTTCCAAAATTATATTTACTTGCATTTCATGTTTCATACTCTTCTATGAGAAATTATAGAGATATTATTTCTAAAAACATTAAATATTTGTAGCTGGTAATTACTAAGGGAATCGGACAATAAAAGGTATAAACATTAACATTTCAAAATGGGACCATTTCATATCTACATGTTTCTTATAAATTACACTATTTTATTAATTTATGTGGAGTGATACACTATGTATCAATAAGTAATTGGACACATATGAGAAGTTTTTCCAAATTCAATGGTCTCAATTCTGTACTGTAAATCATTCTCGTGTGTAAATAAACTACATGAAAACAAAGGACTTATTACAAGGATGCTCAAAAATAATCTAGAACTATTAATAAATATATAAACAAACACCGCAAGAAGCTGCCAGCTTCACACACTAACACCAAATGACAAATATACAGAGCTGAAACAAAAATTATGCTAAAAAATTACGAAAACTACTTCATACCTAATTTTGAAATGAGGATAATGCAAAAATATAATAAAAATAAATAGAATTTCGGAAATAAGCTTCACACACATTAAGTAAACATATCAAGCATACGAAACTTGCACACCGATTCAAAACGTGGGGAAATGTTGGTATCCTCGTCACATTTCGACTTGGGTCTCATTGTCGTGAATCAACCTTGTTGCACATACTTGTTTCAAATACAGCAATAAATTTATAACATAATTACAGCCACAGGGAAGAATATTTTATTAATTTTGAAACATGAAGACAAAAAATCCATTCAAAAAAAAATACTTGGTATGTAGTTTTGTGTAAAGTCAAAAACTATTTTTAAAATCTCGTGCCTCTTCTTTAAAATGCATGCTGGAGAGAACCAATCTTCTAAACTTCGCATGCAATCATCTTTTCTTTCAAATGGGTGTTGAAAGAAGCATTGAAAATTTTTAAGAAGATATACTCCACAATCATATGAATTTGGCTGTTGAGGACAACGCATCGGAAATATTTCCATTGGCAGGAAAGATATATGTTTTCCTTTTTTTCTCATATATTCTATTTCTAGATAGTCTCTCACTATTTCAGCTGTCATTGCAGCGCGTCCTTGGTTATATATAGAATCAAATACACAAATACAAGGCATTCCCTGTCTCTGTGATCCATTAAGAGTATTTGAAAAGTCTGTCATATTACATGGAAAACAAACTATCACCAAATACCAATGGTGATGAAGATTCACAGGAATAACAATATAATCTTTTGAAAACAGATCCACTTTCTTAGTCCATGATTTAACTAAATCATGTCGCTTTAGTTTCATGCTTGTAATACTATCACAAATATCCTCTTTTATATTTCTATTCAGACTGCTAAAAAAAAAAGTATTGAATATGTGAGTTTTCTCCCTTTTACTTTCATTAAAAAAATTACTGTAAATGAATTCCAAATAAAAATTCACAATGTTGTCGTTTAAGTGATTACCATTACTCAAACGCATTATATCAACATTGGTTATTGGAAGAACTCCAGCTCGGGATTTTGAACGGTAAGACACTACTGTAACTTCTTTTACTGCTGATGGTGATACTCCTACTTCAGTGCCTTCATCAAAAACTATGGATGGGTTGAGAAGAGATAAGCATAATATTATAAAATTAGCAGATAATACTGGAACAGTCATCAACATTAACCGTTTACATCCTCGTTCAGTACTTTCACGAGATTTCTCAATTGGTAAATAGTGATTGTGAATAAAATTAATCTGTTCTTGAGTCAAAGAGCTGATGATAAAAGTTATAAACATGGACCTCAAATCTTTAAGGAAAGGATGAAAGGAATAAAGACAAGTCCCATCTATACTCAATAAATTACAAACTTCTTCAGCAAATGCAGGTTTTGGATAGATGAACAAAACCGCCTTTCCTTCCCAATACCAAACCACTCTAAACATGTCCTCACATTTTATTATAATCTCATGTAATTGAAGATATTTTCTTACATTTGGAGCATAAAACTTAATGCTATCTGGAGTCATATACACAGTAACATTTTCTTTCTCATTCGGAGGAAACACTTTATATGACCCTATTCTAACAGAACGGCATGATAGAGGCTCAACGTACAGTGACTCCATTATCCTATGGTACACAATTCTTTCTAGTAAAACTTTAAATCTTTATTTGAAAGGTATGAGTTTCAATTTCTTTCCGCATCCATTCAATAATTCAAGCAAAATGGAAATTAATGTCAAGAACAGCTCAATTAGGTCTTCCACACGGGACTAGTAAACAATCTCAATTGTTTTCAAAACCTCCACTACTGTAAATTTCCATAAGCTAATCAAAGAAATGGTAGCAACTGCATGTTGCGTCAACCTGTTGCCATGGCGCAAAAGATAAATGTTGCGAATGACATCGCCTCTCCAACCAATCAGCATATGACACAATAATGTTGTTGCTCTGTTCTTTCTCTAGATGTGTACAAAAAACTTCACTTTGTGCGATTAAATGTTTTATGTGTCACATCCTAGTCTTTTCAGTATTTTTTAGAATAGTTACACCAAAACCAGACATCGGGTAGATGGCAGCTTTGCAATAAGAAATAACGAATCGGAAAGCGGTGAGTTTTTAGCTTCACGTTTTATTTATTTGGAGTCCGAACGGAGGTGCGGTTTTGGTTCGTAGTTTGTTTTTTGTGAGCCTGGAGAAAAATATAGATGTGACACAGTTAAAAACACAATGAAAGTCACTGCGTACGTCGTTTACGCTGAGTGCTAAAGTTATAGAAGAAGAATTAATGAAAGAAGTTCCTGAGGTGGATCAACTTACGATTTTAAAAATGCAAATTAGCGACAAGTTTTCGCGTTTAGAAAAATGCCAAAGAGGTATTTCGAATATAATCCTGAAAGAGGAAGCCGACGAACTAGCTTATGAAGAGGACTTTATGAAAGCCGAAATATACAGAGATAGATTTTCGGAACTTTGCACAAAAATAGAAAGACTGTTTATAAAGGAAACAGAAAAAAAAAGAAGTCCCTCAGAAAAGAAAATTTAAACTGCCGAAAATTGAACTGAAAAAATTCGTTGGCAATGCCAAGGAATACTTGACGTTTTGGAGTCAATTTAAAAAAAAAATCATGAAGATGAAAGTCTGCCAAATGAGGACAGATTTCAATGCTTGCTACAGGTCGTCGTCTCAAATTCAAAGGCGACTCGAGTTGTCGAGAGTTTTCCCGCAATAGAGGACAACTATCCAAAAGCAATAGTCCAACTGCAAGAACGTTTCGGGAGAGAAGATCTACTTGTGCAGATCAATGTAAGAGACTTACTGTGGATGGTAATGAGAAACGCAGCTACCGGACGCTCTAAGACAGATGAATAGCGTTATATGAAAAACTGGAAGCGAAGATTTAGGAATGGCACAGGTAAGCGAAATTTATTATGTATATTTTGCAATAAAAAACACTTCTCCAAGGACTGTTTAGAAGCTAGAAAAATGACTTTAGATGAAAAGGAAAATGTGTATCAAGAAATAGAACCTGCTTTGGCTGTTTTTCAGTTTTTCATTTTTGTAAGTACTGAAAGGTAAATAATTCGTGCTTATATTGAGCCAAACCACACCATTATTTAATGTGTGATCAAGCAAAAAGCAACGTTAATCAGAGATCTGATAGTATTGAAACAAATTCGTTATCTAACAGTTGTAGTAAAAATAATGTGTTTTACTGACTTTAGTTGTTAAAATTTTTGCTAATAATAACATAATAACGATTAGAACTTTGAACAACAGCGAATCTCAATACTCATATATTTCAAAACATGTAATTCAGGAATTAGGTATTGAATCGAATACTAAGATTAAAATGCAGCACCAGCTTTTCGGGGGGATAGAAACATCCTGTCAATTAATTACATGATGTTTATGAATTATTAATATGTTCGCTGGATGAATCATACTCGCTTCGCATCGAGGTGTTTTCAGAAAAAAAGATTTGTGGCAAAATGCCAAAGGTTAGTAGCCCAGTTACATATGATTAATGAATTGAATAGAAGGGGGATTATTTTGTCTGACCTTGCAAATGAGGATTACGAAATAGATACTTTGATCGGCGCGAATGTTGCTGGCATGCTTTTCATCAGTGAAAGTATTGAATTGTGAATTCGGGTTTGTTTCTATTGAAAACTCATCTAGGTTATGTTTTAAATGGAAAGCAGGGAGCATTTGGTAAATGTAATGTAGAGTGTGATACTGTTTTAACCCTCCAACTGGGCAGAACGGATTTTTCCGCCCTACTAGAGAGGCTTCGAAAATGGACTGCACGGATTTTTCTGCCTTCAAGTAACGTTTTCAAAAGCGGATTAGCCGCACTTTTCTGAAATCCTTTCCCCCTTTTAAGGTTTAACATCTTGAAAGATAATGAGGGACGGAGGAAGCAACACAGCAGGAGTTTTATGGCTCGCAGGGAACCCCGTGTTTTGACCCTGGGCAATGTACAAAATCGGGGAGAAATTTCTTTACAACCCAAGAAGTGTTTCTTTGCTAGCTTGTATTTTAAAAGTTTCCAAAAGTCCCAACGCATAAGTAAAATATGTTACAATTCCCTTTTGGTTTCATATTAATTTCAAACTGTAACAAGTTGGGGCGTGTCAGGGCAATCTGCTATTTTATATAGTTAGACGAATTATATATATCTTTTTTTAAGTATATTCTTTCGCTTCATTTTTCTTATTCAAAGCTTTCAGTTTTTGAAACATGATTATTTTATTATAAGATACCGAAAAAATTAATAAAACATCAAACTCTTTAAAATTTGGAACCTTTTCAATTTTCCAACCACTAAAAATGAATAAATTTAAACTTCATCAAATCATTTGAAACATTTTCTTACACTTTGATAAAAATAATAACGAAAAAAAAACTAATTAAGATTTATTAGTTTTTTTTTTTTTTTTTTTTTTAGATTTCAAAACCTAAGTGTTCAGGGAAGTTTAAGTACAGTGCCTGGGGTTATATATTGTTAAAATACACCGAATTATATTTGAATTTTAAGTGCTTGATCTTCAGTTTACATCAAAGACAACATGAATGAAGATTTTCACACATTTTTTTATAACTTGAATGTTTGAATAAATGGTAATCAAAAATATACGGAAACATTTACAGTAGACATTTATGCATATAAATAAACATAAAAATCAATTTTTAATTCGAGCTATTGAAAAACATTCGAATTATATATTGTTCAAAAATATCTATTTATACAAAATACCTCAACATTTATCTTTTTTTAAAGGCTAACTGAATAAGTAATTAAAATCTGGATATGTTTTGAAATCTCGACCTTATAAAGCTAGAAATTTTATGTTAGAAATTCCATTTGAAATTTCGAAAAAAAAATGCATCGCGCAGTTAAAAATTATTTACCATAAGTTTTAGCAATTGTTTGAGTATAATAAAAATTTCAAATTTTATTATATAGCTTCTTTGGTATCTTTTAATATATTTCGGCCGCGGTAGCCGAGTGGTATAGGTATCGGAACGTGGCTTGCTTTGTCACGAGTTCGAGCCCAGTACCACTAAAGACCCGCCGCGTAGGGCAGCGATGCACGTTAAATCTGTCGAAAGCTGAAACGTCCTCCCGTTGGTGTGGTGGGGTAGTTAGGAGAGGGGGGTGCCAGCTCAGGTGTCGTCCACGTCACTTGACCATGGTTCAAAATTACGTGGTCCGTCGCCAAAAGCGCTCGTGTAGCTGAACAGTGCGACGTTAATATTCAATCATTCATTTAATATATTTCGAAGATTTCATACAATTCTCGGCTGAAAACCGCATGCTAAGAGCAAAAAATATACTAAAAAAATTGATGAATATACAATTACAATAAATTCTTACATAGAGAAGAAAAACTGAGAAGCTAAAGCGTAGGAATAAAAAATTTTGAGTATATCTGAAGTAGTTTTCGAAATATTTATTTTAAAGTTTAGAAAATTTGTGTGCGTTATGTTATACTTGATATTAATTAAATGGTTAAAATAATGTGTTAATATTAGTCATGTAATCGTTTGATGACACATTCATATACTAATAAAAATTATCATGATCATTGATGCGAATGTCAAGAATTTTATGTAATTATAAATTCAGACATTAAGATATTGATGTAGAAAATATAAAACGACCATCTAAAATACATGAAAATGCAGTCTGCTATAAAATGATCTTGACAAACAAAATCCGGCATTTTCACTTACTATGGCAGAGCCGGCTTAGTCAGGGGCGATCTGGAAAAACAGAGAGAGAACCGCGGTTTTGATGGATGCCGCTCTAGCTTTTAAAGCTCCCAGGAAAAATTATATATATATATATATAAATTACAAATGCAAAAATAAATCTTGTAATTTTCCATACATTTTTATAACAACGAATTGTGGAATTGGCTTCCAATACATTGTTGTGTTTGACAATATCTAAGGTAACCAACCCTACTTTAGATAGATTTGTACTACTTTTTAGTAACCGTATTCCTTTTAAAATTAATTCGTGCAGCCGAAATACACCTTTTGTACCCTTAAAAATTTATGTTAACTATAACGGTTAATTTTAATTTATGCAACTTGTGAAATGTTCATAATTAACCATTTCCGTCTAAACAGTTTACATGAAAAAAAAAAGTTTGGGCTCCCTCATTCATAAGGGATTTATATAAGATTCTAACATTAATATTTATTTTTCACCGAAAAGGGTTGAGTGGTAGTGTATAGTGCTTCCACACCACAGGTCTGGGGTTCTATTAACGGGCTGCGCAAGGTCGACTCTGCCTTTCATCCCCGCTACATTGGGTCGATAAATGAGTACCAAGCTTGCTTCGGGTCATAAACACTGAAGGTCTCTCTTCAGACAGACCACCAAATCGGGACATCTGTTCATGCACCTCAGCGTCCAATGGTCACGTGTATCATGATGGGCACAGTAGTTCCTGGCCCTCATGGATTGTTGTGCTTCTGAGTTTGAGTCTTAAGTTTGAGGATTACCTCACTTTTGGGATACCCCTTAGATAAACATGTATTTCCACTCATTTGCAATTAAACATTTTTCTTTCAATTACGTTTATTTCAGAAGGAAGTTTGATTTTTCAAATGTATTTGCTTAATAACATGTATATTTGTGTATTATATTAAAATTTTGATCAATCCAAAATTACATGTTTTTTTTTTTTTTTTTTTTTTGCTCCTCTAAAAGCTTTGAGAATTTTAGAACTGATCTTACAATCCATATACGTTTTATAGTAGTATATTTAAAAATGATAAAGACATTTTTACGACTGTGTGAGCTGTTATGCCTCGTTTATGAATATAAAAAAATTCATTCGGCTACAGTTTTTAAAATGTACAGAAATAAGTGGAGCAACAGGCTACTTACATATTATGAATATTTTTGACTGCAGTAAGATATATTTATATTTCAGTTTCTTTACAATTTGAATAGAAGTTGTAAGCCATTTTGCGAATAGTTTGATATTGAGTATAAACCCATAGGCTGTTTAATATTGTAAAGTGTTTTACTTTGATACCAGCACACATTAAAATAAGGCTCATTTGCAGTTATATGATCAGCTTCAGTGATATTTAAATTTTCAAAAATAGTCTACACGTATGAAAACATTCTTTCACAACCGCACACCACATCTCTCATACTTTATCTTCCCTACAGCAGGAAATATTTGTGTATACTGAAAAATTTAATACAGGATACATTTCCAAGTGTTAAATTTGTTTTTTTAAAATTTGGTATGAATACATTGTGGAACTGTCGGTTAACTTCACTGAACAAAATTGTTGTAAGTGTACTGTTTTGAAAGACAAGATTAATTAGGGAGAACTTTTCTCACAATAGAATTTGTAATAACTGAATTGTGTGAAAATGTAGTTATCGATGTGTGACATTTTTCCTTGTAGTAAAAGAAACAGAAAGATAAGAAATTTAACTTGAGTAGAAAATGGTTAGAAGTACTGTCATGCGCATTTGTGAAGAAGTATATCCCCCATTAAAATTTAAAATTATTGACTAAATGTGTGTTATGTCCATCACAAATGCCGATGTAGAAAAGGAATTTTTATTTAATACAAGAAGTTCGAAAAAGAGAACACTAGGAAGGAAAATTTAAATTTTTTCCGAAAAATATTCAGTTAACATAAAAATATCTTTTATATGATTTTAATTAAAATAAATTAAAAGTATTGAAATCCTTTTTTTTTGCTATTTTAAATTAAAAATATAACTGAATAGAGAAAGATTGGTTTTATTTCATAAATATAATCATTGTATGTAATATTTATTGTGTTATTGTTTAAAAATGAGATAGGGCCTTTGCACTTTACCTCATTACTTTTTTAAAAAACAGGAAAGTTAGCGCGTTTTCTTACTCTCATATTCAAAAATGAATACAGGATGCTTTTTTCTGGTTCAAATCGCAATACCAAATATATATATATATATTTTTAATTTTTAAAAAATGACAGAAAAATAAATTTTCTTTGAAGAAAATATAATTATTTTTCAACTTCTAACATACTATTTATTTCATTTTTTCCTCTTTTTTTTACCTTTCATTTCGTTTTTAATTTTACTGTGACTGTGTATCTTTCAAAGAGGATTGATCAAGAGAGGATATCTACGCTTTCAAAGAAGATTGCCCAAGGCAACGTAACAGCTAGCTGTAAACGATTGATCTCTTGGTTCTTACTTTCAAAGGGACCGAACTGGGTCGTAAAATTTTCCCCGTTCGACCTCCCAAGTTCTAAAAGGGGGAAAGGAAAAAAGTATGTTGCATTTTTGAAGGGAATCGCAAAATAAGAGTTAAACGCTTTCGGAATAACTTTTCAGGAGAAAGGTGTCCAGTTAGAGGGTTAAATGTTATTTCTTTATTGGTTAAAGAATTATCTGTTAATGCAGTGTTTCTCAAACTTTCAATACTGGCGACCCAATTTTCAATCATAATTTTTGTTGCCCCCTCCCCTGTACAACAATAGTGTACTTACTGCAATAAAAATGCACTTTGAGAGAGAGACGCTAAAGTTACAATACGTCTTAATTATATACCGTACAAATTAATACGATAAGTATATTAAATTTTGTATATGTAACTTTTAAGTAATATATATATGTTTTAAGAAATTACTTAAAATACATATTACTTACTTATTATATTATGTTATTTTTCTTTCTCTAATTTTAAATTGGAACAGTTCGCGAAATGATATATTTAATTAAAGATTTATTTCCTTCGGCATCCATTTCTCAAAGTACAAATTTCATTAGTAAAATAGTCTAGTCTATGTTGCTCTCAATCATATCCATCACATCTGGCATTATCGGGTACGTTTGCGTGAGTCTGATCAAACCTATTGGACGTCTGCGCAAAACATGTAAAAATGCTTTTCCTCGTACAATTCCAGTCAGTTTTGGTCGACTTGATACTTCTATAGCTACCAAATCTAGCTTGAATGTACATTTTTTAATTTGCACGTTAATTGTAATTCACGGTAATTAAGTATTTATGGCAGTAGATTAAAACAAAATCATACATACATTTTTAAGTCGTAAGCAAACATTCGACGATAATAAAGGATCAACAAGTACACAGACAAGCATGGTTCCGAAAATTAAATCAAGGCAATATTCTCAAAAATACTTAAATTTTTGATCTACCACTACTGAAGTAAATGATGGGGAAAAAAGCCACGGCTCGTTAGGTGTTAAAACTTACAAATCTGAAGAACAATATGTGAAAGTTGTTTTTAAAACCATGTAAATCATTTAGCCATGTTGGCAAAGAATTTTAAAAAGTATTTTTTGGATGAGGACAACTTGGTATCAAGTTACGAGTGGATTAGGGATTTATTTCAAGATACTCCAGAAGGGCTCTCAACTTCCGAACTGGATGTAAAATCTTCATAGATTTCACATCCACTGAAAAATTAAAAGGACATTTTGTAATAAATCGCTCTTTGAATTTTGGGTAGAGGTGGATGATGAATTTTCTGTACTGAAACAAAAAGCACTTCGTATACTATTACCATTTTCAACATCCTACCTTTGTTAAGCCGAATTTTCTGCGGTGACTGTCTTGAAGACAAAATATAGATCTCAGCTAAATATAGAAAAATAACTCAGAGGGTCAATTTCTGATATTAAAACTTCCTTTGAAAAACTTTGCTCTACAAGACAAGCCCATGGAAGTCCCTAATAATTGTTAAACTTGTTCTTAATTTAGTATTAAGAAATTATTTATAAAATACCTTCTTCAGTACTAATACATTAAACGTATACTGGCTGAAACACCGGCTCTTCGCACGAGTTCATTTTTTTAAAAAAATAAAACATTCTTGATATAATAGCTAAACTGCAAGGAAAGGAAAACTGCGTGCACGACATTGTATACAAAAATGTAAAATGATTTTTTTTAGATAAATGCTGTAATTGTAAATAACTGTTTAAAAGAGAACTGTAATTTTAAACCTCACAGAATTAGCATTTAGAATTAATGTTAAATAATGAAAAATAATATAAAATTCCGATGAAGAATAATTGTGTTACTTTTTAATATTTAAAGCGAGAAGACTTCAAAATGTTTTATCCCGGGAGCAGTCGTGCGCTCGATACCAACTCTAATGGTATTGCGGGGGGACTCAGTCACCCCAATCATTTGTTTAAAAATATTTTTACTGTACATGATACAAATCGGAATTCCAGTGAATAATTTAATTAAGAGAAAGTTTACTTACCGGCTTTCAAGGACTATTCAATTTTTCTTTGATGATTTGAGAAAAAATGCAATAAAACACTGAACTAAAATGATTCAAAAGTGCAAGATCTTAATAAAGGACGCAAATCAGAGACACTTTTAACTTATTTTACAGAAATGTTATTTGCTGGCAAAGCTGTCATATTTTGTTCAAGTTATTGTAATTTTAATGAGCTTTCATGATCGAGTGAGTGAATATTAACGTCGCACTGTTCAGCTACTCGAGGGCTTTTGGAGATGGACCTCGTAATTTTGAACCATGGTCAAGTGACGAGGACGATACTAGAGCTGGCCTCTTTTAACTACCACACCACTCCAACAAGAGGACCTTTAAGCTCTCGACAGATTTAACGTGCATCTCTACCCTTCACGGCGGGTCTTTAGTGGTACTGGGCTCGAACTCGCGACTCCTTTGGTGATCAACAAATTGCAAGTTGAACTTTTTCTTTCTTGTGTCTTTTTGACAAGGCGAACTGAACCTTGTGGTACACTTATGGCTTCATATTTTAAGTTGATAGAATTCTTTAGGAAGAATTTGAAAATTTTCCTTTCGTTTCATGTTCATCGCGTTTCTCAATCATGAATAATATGCATTCTTTCAGCAGGTTCTTCTTTTGCTTGATCAGTTTCAACTTCCTTCAATAGAGATCACAGATGCCCCGCGCCACCGCTCCCGGGTTAAAAGTGTATTCAGAAAAAAACACGGATGATCTAAAAAGGATTATGACGTTTTTCACTATGCTTTATATGTTTGAAAATACCCCTAAAAATAAATCTTGGCCAAATAATCTTTCAAATCGATCAATTCTTTTCCAAATATCGTAAAACTTTATTATTTACAATTTCCCTAAGCGAAAAACAAACACATAAAAGATGGGACGGAACTAATGTAGAACTAACCATACCAGTAAGTTTAAAGGTCAATCAAATGATCAGCAAATGTATTATGCAGCCTGGCTGAAAAGTGAATCATGTCATCCTTTTATTTTTCTGCAACTTATGTACGGTATTTCAATAATAATTACAGTAATGAATTGTTTATCTTCTTAGAATTTTTCTCAGGGCCAAGGTTTCGTTTTTTCTTTTAACGAGTAATATTTTATGTTAAAACGTAATAAAAAAATCTCTCATTGAGGAAATACAGCAAATTAAACAAAATGTTTTTTTCTTCTTTAATTTGGTTTTGGGATCAAAGATAGCTATTTGATGAAGGAAAAACGCCAGATTATAAACATAAATAATATCAGTGTTGTTGTGTATTTTTATTATTATGGAAGAAAGTATTTTGTTTTACTTCTCTTTCCAGTTATTTTTTTAAAAAAAATCTTTAAATTTTCGATATGCTCGCACCCCCCTTGTAGGTTTATTGCGCCCCCCAGAGGAGCGTGCCCCACACTTTGAGAAGCACTGTGTTAATGAATTGTGGAATCTCGAGAGCCTTGGAATTTTTGACCCAATTCAAAACTTAAATGAAAAAAAATGAACATTTAAAGGTGATTGAAAAATTTAAAAACAGTATGAAAATTTTACCGGACGGTAGATACGAAATTTGTTTGCCCTTTGCACTTTACAGCAGCATACATTTTACAACTGGGTGTATCAACTATGAATCACTGTTTAAATATATTCTGAGGATGGGTACATCATAAATGAATTTGTGGATGGATTTTATTTCTCATTTTTTTTAGCTACTAAATGTAGTTTCATATGTTATAGTGGAATGTTTCAAGATAGGAGAATGTGACTTTAATTTCATTGCATTACCTTTAACTTATTGTATTCTGTTTCAGAATGATATAAAATTGTTTATTTGCAGTACTCATCCTTATGCAAAGTTCACTTTTAAAAATAGCATCCCACACATATTCTGAAAGCTTTAGAATACTTTTGTTTTTGACAATATGAGAATAGATGTACTGCGGTTTTATTAATTTCTCAAAAAGAGTTTGCAAGTATTGAGACCAATGTTTTGGGTATTATGTAGTGAACTTCCAATGTTTCCTATCCTCATACTTTTAATGGCGAAATGAAAATTGAATGCAACAAAAGATGTGTGTGAGTATACAAAAATTATAAATGAGTCCCTTTTTATGGTGATCCTTCCTTCCTCAGTAGCTCAAGAGCCCAGGGTGGGCTATGGCCTTCTCAGGAAGCATTTTCAAAGCCAGCCTTCTTCCTGTTAGTGTTCTCCAATTTTTAGTTTTCAAAACTAGGATATCTTTTTCTAAGCCATCAATCCATCATATACAGATCTGGCCTGCCTTTTCTCTGTGTGCCAATTGGTTGGGTATTGAAAACTTTTTTAGTGGTGCAGTCTTCATCCATTCTGACAACCTTGCCTGCCCATTTAATTTGTTGTACTTGGATGAAGTTAACAATGTCAAATTCTTTACATGAGTGATAGCGTCCTAACTTTGATCTTCTTCACCATGTGCCATTTCCTTGAATTCCTTCAAAAATAAATCTTAAAATCTTCTTTTCATAGATACTTATCCAAGTTCTCAGCTGTTTTAGACATGGACCAAATTTAACATGCATAAGTTAATACTGATTTTAAGAGATTTTTATACAATATAACCTTTTTTTTTATCATATTCGATTTCTTATATTTTCGTATTCCATTAAGACATGAAATCTATTAGCCATAATAACTCTCTTTTGGATTTCAGTAGTACAATCGTTCCTATTATTAATTTTAGATCCTAAATAAGTGAAAATGTCAACAAATTTAAAATTATACTCTTCACTTTTAAAGTGGGAATTGTTAAGACATGATTTAGTGGAGGGCATGTATTTGGTCTTATTCTCATTAATTCACAGTCCCATCCTGAGGGCCTCTTTCTCTAAAGATAAGAAGGCTCATCTTAGTGCTGTGGGTGTTCGAGCAATAATATCAATATCATGAGGAACAATTGTCTTCCTGAGATTTTATAGCAAGAGTTTTTTTTACGGGGTAGGGTTGTTAGCCCTATGCCCAACCCTCGAACATGGAGGACCAGTCTTGATATAATCCATTTTAGTCACTTTCTACAACACACATGGGCTACGTTGGAACTATTCTTTCTAACCCAGTCATCTTATGGCAGTATCTATAAAAAATTGGAAAGACAAAGCATGTGTGCCTTTTCTATATCTCAGGACAGCACCTCAATGGATAATTTCGGACTAGGGCACTACAAGACTTGAAACCATTTGATTTTGTAGGAATACCAAATATTTATACTTCTAATCTATTAATGTGTTGTGGAAATTAAAATTTGCAATGGTTTAAATATTTTTCCAGAATACATTTACTTGAAGCAAATAAAAAAATTATGTAAAGTTCATTATTGTATAAGGTACTGAAAGAAAATAAGGATAAAATATTAAAAAATTAATTCTGTAACTACCTGTGACCCTCTCAAAATGTATCAAAAATTGAAACAATTGGATGAAAAATTTAAATTATGCATTTTTTCCAAAGGTAGGCTTAGCAGAGTGAAAATTGTCCATCTCCTGAAGATGACATATCCCATTACCATGTAGTTGAGGGATTGATTCATATATCAATGTCAGTTGTTGTGAAAAGGACAGTTCAGAATTGTTCTAGATTTATCATTGAATATAGTACTAATTTTTCTACATGAGGATAACCAGTCTGAATTGGTATTTTGTTTTAAAAACTAAGCAAATTAGGTGTATTTGGTTACTTACATTTTACTACAATACGCATTGCACTGTCTTCTCTTAATTTGCCTAGAAGATGAAGGAACAATATAAATTTTTGTTACACCCCTGGTTTTTTCCATTAATTATTAAGAAAAAATATAGCTCCTACATATAATTTAATTTTTTTTAATGTGGTTTAGAAAAACACCCATGATGCAGTGAAGCATAGCTAAAGGTTTGATATTGAATATTAACATATGTGTTCACACAGTTTTCAAGAATGACATGTGTTTGAAGATTTGATGAATTTATTTCGAAATACCATGAGAGGAATGAATGGACATAACATTGAAGAATTGGTTTGATCCTATTTTGGTCCACACCTTGATGCTGAATTTTATTTTCACAGCCAAACTGGTTTATAAATTTTCCTAAATAGTAATCTTATTATTTTAGTATCACCTATTTATTATAAAAAAATGCAGAATTTAAGCATTATTCCTTTTTGTTAAACACAGCTTCTAACACCTATTTTTTGTTCTATTTTCAATCTACATTGGAATTTTCTACTGAAAGAAAAATAGTTTAATTTCCACTGTTTGTTTCAAAAAGCCATGATGTAAGAAATTTTCATTTTGTTCATATTTAAGCTACGCTTCAGTTGTAGTCAACACAGAAAAAAGTGCATGGTTTTTGTCAAAACCATTTTATTCATTACGAATGGGAATTATTAAGAAAAAAAAAAGAGCACAAGAATTTTTTCACAATAAGTTTCATACTGGTTTGACAAATTACGAAATTTGTTTCATGTTAGATTCCAATTGTGGTCCAAAAGGAATTAATCTGCATGAGTTTAGTTTGAAAATACACGCATTCAGTGGCGGCGCGAGACTTGAACTTAATGTAGGCAAGATACATTTTGTGAGGCTCTCTAGAGGTGTAAGAAGAGGGTTTATAAAATAAACCAATTCTTATTTATAAAGAAAAAAATCAAAATTTTAACTCATATTTCTTTGGCACATTAAACAATAATGAAATAAATTAAAGAAACAGAAATTTTCTACTTTAAGTTTTGCTGAAGTTCTTAATGATTGGCTCGTAATTTATCTTAGATACTATATCTGCCAAAGCTGAAAGTCTTTCCTGACCCATTGTAATGCTTACATAATTTTTTATCAGTTTGATTTTGAAAAGCTCTTCTCAGCAGAAGCGGTACTTACAGGTATTGTTTACAAAATTCAAAAGACAATATGAATATTTGAGAAAATTTCTTTGAAATCGTTCTCTATGACATTTTGGAGCAGATGTGTTTCATGACTGTAATGATGTTGGGTAAATTTGGGATCATATTTTGTAATTCTTCATATAATTCGTAAAGTTGGAAGTCACTGCTCTCACCTACTTGCAGGATAGTCTGTATCTCTTAACAGTTTTTCAGTATTTGCTCTTTTGGAATATTTTTAACTTGTTTAAGACATAGGGAAAACCCAAATTTTCAAATTGTTGATTTAAAGACAAATCTTTAATTCATATTGCTTATCATAGAATCAATCATAGTATTACAAATGTCTGTTTCATACCGGCTTTTGACAGACTCTATAGGTTGATCACCGCCTTCATAATCAAACATTCTTTTCTTTTTGACTACCCTTTTATTTTAAAAATCTTTTGGCAAATCATAACTGCTTGACTTAGTATTTTTTGTTGATATTGCCACACGCATAATTTGCTACAAGTCCCGATAGCCGAGTTGGCAGAGCGTTGGACTGAACTTCCTCAGGTCTCGGGTTCGAATCCCGGCCCCGGCAGATTTATCCAAAGACTGGAATTTTGTTTCCGTTTTTAATGTATTGTTTCTCTAGGTTCTAGATGAATCCAGATCATTCTTTAGAGTGCATACTGGTTATTTCTCGAATATTCCGAAGTGTATAAAAGCAGAGTTCATCGCCAGTTGGGCATGTTCTCAGTCCAGTGTTGTATCGAGCTCCAAGCGTTAGAATAAATCTAATTGTTTGTTTAATTGAACTGTGTACTTCTTTCGAACTCCGTGACAAGTTTGGTGGAGGCGCCGGGTACAATTACGTCAAACGTGGATAATAGTGACAACCTTCGCAGGAGCCTCCGGTTAAGAGGATTATCCCCCGAATTCGGACTGTTAAAAGAAAATAGTAGGAAGAGGACAAAAATGCCGACCGAGCAAGAAGCCAAGCCCGCTGTAGTAACACCTTCGTTACAGCAATGGAGGAGCCCATCGACCTTCCGAGGAGCGCCTGGGGAAGACCCTCTCAAATGGCTTAAAGAGTACGATCGAGTAGCCAACTTTAACAAGTGGGATGACATGATGTGCCTGGCTAACGTTTATTTCTTTCTTGACGGTACTGCGAGACAGTGGTATGTCAACAACGAAGACGCCTTAGATTCCTGGGAAGCGTTTAAAAATGGACTAAGTGGACTTTTCGGTGACCGTCAAAAATATACCAGAAGGGCAGAAGAACAACTAAAATGCCGAGCCCAGCGTTCAGGCGAGAGTACACAGTCCTACATACAAAGTGTATTAGGACTTTGCCAAGAGGTAAATCCTCTGATGAAAGAAGACGAAAAAGTGTCACACCTAATGAAAGGTGTTGCTGAGGATATTTATCAGGCCCTGTTGACGAGAGAAATCAACGACACAGCAAGTTTTATCAAATGGTGCAACTATATCGAAGATATGAAGCAGAAGAGAGTTGGTCGACCGAGATTTGAAAGGCTTCCAAACGTCGTACCGGTTGCATCCCTGACGGATGAGACTGATTTGGTCTCTCTTATTCGCACAATCGTACGAGAAGAAGTCCATCGACTAGTTAACCAGACGCAAGAATCTTTGGACTCCGATCCCCAATCCTTAGAAGAGATCGTTCAAGACGAAGTTGAAAGGGTTTTGGCCCCAGTGTCAACAAAACCTACAGAAACTAGACCACGACCAACATACGCCGCTGTAACCAGGAAATACAGAGCTCCTGTTCAAAAATTCCCACCTGAACCAAGAAAAACAGATGTGTGGAGAACGGCTGACAACAGACCTGTTTGTTTCCACTGCGGACGTCCTGGACATGTAATGCGCTACTGCCGAGAGAGAAAGGCTGTCTTTGACAACTCTCGAAACCGCCGACGGAACTTCGACGACGTTGGCACTGAAGAAGAAATACGCCGACCAAACTCTTCTCGCCGTTTTACGCCAAGTCCCACGAGAGGCCGATCCCCAATACGTCGTTACAGATCCCCGTCGCCATATCGCCGATCCAGTCAGTCGCCAGGCCGTAGGAGCGAGGAAAACTAAGGAGAGCGACCTTCCAAGGAGGTGAGGCCGCGTGTACTGGAAATCCTCCGTCGACCGCCAAGATGACTGGTAACCAACTAGACGTAATAATAGATAAGAAGCCGATACGTGCTCTAGTAGATTCTGGGGCATCGTTTTCTGTCATATCCGATAAGTATCGCCGATTTTTAAAGAAAGTTCTGTTTGCTGATGCCAAGAGCGTTATGCTGAAAGTTGCGGATGGAAATTTTGTTCGGCCGATAGGGAAATGTGTTTTACGTGTCCGTATAAACAATCGAGAACTGCCTTTTGAATTTATTGTTTTATCACATTGTAGCCATGACGTCATCCTAGGATGGGACTTTTTAGAGGCGTCTCAAGCCGTTATAGACTGTGGACAAAATGAACTTGTTCTAGAAGACATCTGTCGAGACTCCACAGCGCCTGACGCCTGGAATTTGTATGCCACCAGGGACTATACACTTAAGCCGCATTCTTTAACTAGAATAACAGTATCAGGATATCAAACCCGAGGAGACATAAATGTAGTTCTAGACGGCAGCAAACATTTGCTCTTCGAGAAAAATATTGCTACACCGTCCATGGTATCCACATATCGTAACGGAAAAAGTGATGTCTGGGTTACCAACCTGCAGTTCCGAAACCAAATCATCCCTAGAGGAATGTGCATAGGCCAAGCTGAACCACTAAATGAAGGGCATCTATGTGTTATTTCCGACACATCGGGTTGCTTGGATGACCAGCAAGAAGCTTCGGAGTCACAGATGAATTGTTCGTTAATGATGTCACCCGAGTTAAGTGACGAACAGAGAAACAAGCTATCCGAACTACTCCGGAAATTTTCTGGGCTTTTCACGAAAACCGACAAGTCGACAGCCACGAAGACGAATGTGAAACACAGGATTTTTACTGGTGATCATGCTCCAATCAACCAACGAGCCTACAGAGTCTCGCCGACTGAAAGACGCATCATTCATGAAGAGGTTCAGAAAATGCTTGATGAAGGTATCGTCCAACCCTCTGAAAGTCCTTGGTCATCACCCATTGTGCTCGTAAGAAAAAGACGGTAGTTGGCGTTTTTGCGTCGATTATCGCAAGCTGAATAGCGTCACGAAAAAGACGTTTATCCTCTGCCTCGTATTGACGATACGCTCGACTGTCTGAAAGGTGCCATGTTCTTTTCTTCCATGGATCTCCGATCTGGTTATTGGCAAATAGAAATAGACGAAGCGGATCGTGAAAAGACGGCATTTATTACCCCGAAGGCTTATACGAGTTTAAAGTCATGCCGTTTGGTCTCTGTAATGCACCTGCGACCTTCGAGAGAATGATGGACAATTTGCTACGCCATTTTAAATGGACTATGTGTCTTTATTACCTAGATGACATAATAGTGTTCTCAGAAACTTTTGAAGACCATCTTATACGATTAAGACTTGTTCTAAAATGTCTTCAGGAAGCTGGTCTTAAATTAAATTCAAAGAAGTGTCTTTTTGCTGCCCAAGAAGTAAAGATTCTGGGCCATCTTGTATCTAGTAATGGCGTTCGTCCCGATCCCGACAAAATAAAAGCCGTAAGAAATTTTCCCACTCCAAAGAATATACATGACATACGAAGTTTTCTTGGCCTTTGTTCATACTTTAGAAGATTTATTAAAGGTTTCTGTTATCTCGCCGAACCTTTGCAGTCGTTGCTGAAAAGTGGCGTGGAGTTTCATTGGGGTCCTGAAGAGGTGGAAGCATTTAACAGTCTTAAGAAAGCACTTACTTCGGATCCAGTATTGGGGATGTACGACGAAAGAGCTTCTACAGAAATCCATACTGATGCAAGCGGGTACGGTATCGGAGCTGTCCTAGTACAAATTCAGAATAATGTCGAGAAAGTTATAGCATACGCTTCTAGAACTCTGACAAAAGCCGAAAAGAATTATTCCACCACAGAAAGGGAATGTCTTGCCATCGTATGGGCTACCAACAAATTTCGGCCGTACATATTCGGAAAACACTTCACTGTTGTAACTGACCATCATTCCTTGTGCTGGCTCATGAATTTAAAGGATCCTTCAGGAAGGCTTGCCAGATGGGCCCTCCGACTTCAAGAGCATGATTTTGACGTAAAATATAAAACCGGTAAGAAGCATAGTGACGCCGACGCTCTTTCGAGAAATCCAGTGGAAGAGGAAACGGAAACATCAGACAAATTTTTAGCAGTCACGACGAGTATGAACCTTGCGATGGAACAGAAAAAGGATCAAGACCTTGCGAAATTAAAACTTTTGAGCAACTCATCCAAAAACGAAGAATTCAGATTTATCGACGGTATCCTTTGCAGGAAGAATTTTGATCCAGATGGAAAGTTGTGGTTGCCAGTCATTCCTAAACATCTACGAGCAGACATACTAAGGCACTTTCATGACGCCCCCACCGCAGGACACCTTGGTTTCGCGAAAACTTATGACAGGATACGCAAGAGATTTTACTGGCCGGGAATGTACCGAAATGTCGTTCGGTATGTCATGCATTGTCGGGAGTGCCAAAGGAGAAAGTCCGTTCCTCAACGACCACCTGGACGTTTAGTTCCCATCCCTCCAGCTATAGCTCCTTTCCATCGCATTGGAATTGATCTCCTTGGGAGATTTCCAAAGTCTGCTCATGGAAACAAATGGATAATAGTCTGCACGGATTACTCAACACGATATGCAATAACAAAAGCCTTGCCGACAGCCGAAGTCGATGAAATAGCGAAGTTCTTACTTGAAGAAATTGTCCTCAGGCATGGAACTCCTCGAGTAATTATCACAGATCGTGGAGCCGTCTTTCGATCCAGACTTGTTTCCTCTCTCGTCGACTTGTGTAACATTGATCATCGTTTCACAACGGCGTATCATCCCCAAACAAATGGACTGACGGAGCGCTTCAATAAGACCTTGGCCGACATGTTGTCAATGTATGTGGATGTAGAGCAGAAAAATTGGGATGAAATTCTACCATTTGTAACCTTCGCTTATAATACCGCTAAACAAGAGACCACAGGTTTTACGCCGTTCTATTTACTTCATGGTCGTGAAGCGGAAACGACACTAGATACAATGCTACCATTCTGTCCTAACGATTTTGATGACAATAACATCACCAAGATAGCAGCCAGAGCCGAAGAATCACGACAGCTAGCCCGAGTGCACACTCTGAGAGCTCAAGACAAAGATCGTCGACGTTACGATTCCAAACACCAAATGGTATCTTACGCTCCCGGAGATCTCGTATGGGTTTATACTCCAGTGAGAAAAGTCGGTCTCTCCGAAAAACTCTTAAGAAGGTATTTCGGACCGTATCAGGTGCTACGCCGTTTATCAGCCGTGACTTACGAAGTACAAGATTTTGATCCTGCTTCACGAAAAAGAAAACTAAGAGAAGTTGTCCATGTACTGCGTATGAAACCGTACCATGATCCCGCCGAGCAAATCGAAACCGAGGATATTCCTCCCAAAGAATCATACAAAGGACCCATCACTCGTTCCAGAATAAAGACCCTTGAACAAAATGACAGCGGGGCGCTGTCTTCTTTTTCGAGGGGAGCAATGCCACACGCATAATTTGCTACAAGTCCCGATAGCCGAGTTGGCAGAGCGTTGGACTGAACTTCCTCAGGTCTCGGGTTCGAATCCCGGCCCCGGCAGATTTATCCAAAGACTGGAATTTTGTTTCCGTTTTTAATGTATTGTTTCTCTAGGTTCTAGATGAATCCAGATCATTCTTTAGAGTGCATACTGGTTATTTCTCGAATATTCCGAAGTGTATAAAAGCAGAGTTCATCGCCAGTTGGGCATGTTCTCAGTCCAGTGTTGTATCGAGCTCCAAGCGTTAGAATAAATCTAATTGTTTGTTTAATTGAACTGTGTACTTCTTTCGAACTCCGTGACAATATTGTAAATCATGAGCTCTATTTAAATATTTTAAAAAGAAAATTTAAATTATCTGCCCAAAATTTGCATATTGGAAACGACTTCATTTTTTAACAGTATAATGATGCCAAGAACACTGCTCTCAATGTACGCCACTGGTGTCTCTATAACTGTCCCCAAATTTTGAAAACACCTCCTCAATCACTTTATTTAGCCCAGTAGAACATATTTGGTGAGATTTTGATGTAAAAAAAAAAAAACATGACAAATAAACACAAAATGAAAAGTAAAAACAATATTCTCAGAATGGAGGAAAATCATTGCAGAAATTACAAAAAACTTATTAAATCTATACCAAGATGCTTAAAAGTGGTTGCAGACATTAAAACCTATCCTACTAAGTTCTAAATTTAGAAAGAATTACAATATTTAAAGCTAAGTTGAGATTTTTGTTAAGTGTGCAAAGTCTTTTGTGGCATAATTTTTAGTAGCTTTTTGATTATTAATCTTTTTTAAAAAAATATTTATATAACTTTTATAAAATTAATTATGTCATTCCATTAAGAACAAGTTGCATACATCATAAAAAAATTACAATTACAATATATTAATTTTTATTAGTCGAAAACATTAAATTTTATTGAAAATTGCCAGTGTATGAACACTTTTGTGGGCCTGCATGTGTGTATATATATCCTTCATTTGAAATATATTTTTAAAAAATTCTCTCAAATTATTGTGTATTAAATTAGAGCTAGCCCGCCTTCTTGGATTCCATTCCAGTGACAATAAGCGTTGCTGTGATATCAAACAAGTTCTAAAATACCTTTCTTTCTTTGCATACGGATAACAAAAGAAACTCTTGTTTTTCTTTGTTACAATTTGTTTGGTTTTGAAGCATAACTAATATGCCAAACCTATCGATGGTCTGTCGGTCGGATCTTACTGACATCTAAGCCATATTTTCATACGTAGAAATTTAGAATCGAATTATATTACATCTGAACAACAACAAACAAAGAAAAAGTAAAAATGTAATCTAATAAGCAATCCTGATTGAATTTTAAAAATAAAAATCGGATCCGATTCCACCAGTTGAATAGTAATAATAGATAATTTAATAGAATTTAAAGGATGACAACCACACTAAGAATACATAGGATAATATAATTTAAATTAAAATTCTCACCAAAAAAAGTGTCAACAAAGGCGACAAGTACGACTAGCGTCCTCAGAGGGAAGTCGTTAAATACAGAGCACGTTTTTAGAAGAGGAGAGGGAAGGAAAAGGGGGGGTAATGTTCTGCAGGGTTATAGAGCCAAGCAATTTTCTCGCCAATATCGGCGCTTGCTTTGAATAGGATGCCAAACATTTCATTTACTCCGTAAACGTGGACCTATTCGCAAGGTATAATCTGGCTTCCTTTCATACCATATTGGATGCTTCGAAAGCATATTGGATAAAAAAAAAAGAATATATAACCACCTTTCCAAATTGCAGGTTTAAATACAGGCTACAAATTTATTTTAAATAACTAATTGGATCAATATTTTTGAAATAAAAAGTTGAATTATGTAATTGCAGTGATTCTTGTTTATGATTGTTTTTTGAAGCTCCGTGTTTTTATCGAAAAGATATTGGATTAATTTAAATAATACGATTACTCATGACACATTGTGACGAATCTATACGGAACTTTATCACTAACCTTCTGAACCGACCTTTTTAGGGAAATTTAATTCCCTACCTATTTCCAATCAACTCCAAAAAGCGGACAGGATTCCTTGTTATGCAGATTAGATTCAGTATTTAAGTCAAACGAAATAGTAAAGTTAGAGCAGTAGGAGATAGACATTGAAACATAGAGTTATAGTGATTTTGAATTGAAATATTGTTGTTGAAGATAAATTAACCTCATGAAGAATTGAGATTCCGAGTGGTAAATATCTTTTTGAAGTTAAAGTCTCATTCAAGTTTTAAGAGTCGGATTAAAGTTAAATGTTCAATAAGAACATTATTAAATATAACTCTGGGATCTCTTATCGTGGTAATTTCTGCGTGATCATTATTTAATAAATTAATTAATTGAATTATTAACTAATTAAGCTAATTTAAAAGATATTATCTTTAAAACCTCATAATATTAGTAGTCGAATTTGTTAATAAGTCCTTGACTTTATTTGGGAAAGATATCCAAATAAAGAAAGTTATTTATAAAAATGGCTACTGGTTCTTTTATGTCTCATAATTATTCTAGTTCTCAAAGTGAGGTCCCCAGGGACTATCACAATGGCGCCCAGCGTATAAATCCCGAGAATAGAGTCGGATCCAGTTTTAGAATCATTCCGGAACAATATTTTTCGGGGATTGAGAACATAGATGATTTTTTGGAGAATATTGATCATAATCTCGCGTATTATGAGATACCTGCACAACTGGCATGTGCTTACTTGAAAGGTCATCTCAAAGGACGGGCACTCGACTGGTTCGAAGTTCTAGGTTATAGAGTCATTGAAGATAAGACAACAGACTACGCGCACTTAAAACAGGCATTGTCGGAACAATTTCCCGTGGTCAGAAACAGGTCAGAACTAGAAACGAGATTTTATTCCTCATCACAAAGACGAGATCAACAGCCTTCGGACTTTATTTATGAATTGTTGAAAATTCATAAAGTCCTTAAACTAGAAATGTCGGAGGAAAAATTAATAGATCACGTCGTTAGTCGATTAGAACCTCAAATTTTGGATTATGTCGAAGTTAGACATCCACGAAATACTGCCAATCTCCTACAAATCGTTGATAAATACGAAGAACGTTTTATGCATAGACAAATCAGAGGTTCGAGTGAGGGATTTAGAAGTTCAGGCCCTCATGAAAACAAACGTTTTAATACCCGGCATAGACAGGAAAATTGGAGGGAAAACAGAAATAATGAGAGATACGCCAATAATAGCCGACCACAAAGGGAATTTAATCGGTTCGAAAACCAAGGTTTCACAAATAATCGCAGATTCGAGGGTAGACGCCAAGGTGGACAATCGGATCAACCATTCCACAGTCAAGGCGGTCGACAAAGTGGGTCGAGAAATAGTTCATTTCGAGGTCAAAATGAACGAAGTAGAAATTTAAACTTTTAAGCGATCGATGTGAATATGGGGGTAATCGATCGCGGGGTACGGAAAATCCTCCAGTTTGGGATCATCGGCCTATCAGAGTATCATCTATAAGAATGACCCCAGTCGAATTACCGTATGTCCCTATTCTATTAAATGAAACCTTTATTACAGCACTATGGGACACGGGAGCAGAGAAATCTTTTATTTCGGAGGAGGTATACCGCAATTATTTTTCATACCGACCTCGTCAAAAGACGAAAGACAGAGTCGTGACAGCACAGGGAGCCCCGTGCAGTCATTTAGGTAGAGTCGAATTACAAATTAGAATCAGGGAATTTCAGAAACCCTGGGAATTCCATATACTTGATAACATGCAGTATCAGTGCATTTTGGGGATTGATTTTATGAAGGCGTCGCGATTAACATTAGATTTTGATCAGAAATCCTTAATCATTCCCGATCATCTGATCAAACAAACGCCTAAAGAGGAGAAACTCGTTGATATTGATCTCACAGAATCGAAACTTGATGACGAGCAACAGAAGCAATTAAAAGCCTTATTTAATAATTTTAAAGGGTTATTTTCCGATTAACCGGGATTAACGCATGTTGTATATCATGAGATAGATACTAGAGATAAAGGACCGGTAGTGTCGAGACCATACAAGTACGACCGGGTCAAACAAGGCATTATTGATTATCACATAGATAAGATGTTACGGGATGGTACAATTTGTCCTATTAATTCACCCTATGCATCTCCAGTCGTTCTAACACGAAAGAAAAATTACCTTCATCCAGATTCTCCCGAGGCGTATCGTTTCGCGATCGATTATCGGAAACTAAATGGAATTACCAAATATCCTCGATATCCATTACCGGTGATTGATGACTTACTCACCAATATTCCTCACACCAACGTTATGTCCACTCTAGATCTCAGAAGTAGCTATTTTCAGTTGGCGATTAGTCCAAGGGACATAGAAAAAACAGCGTTTATCCCTCGCAATGGCACTTTTGCATTCCTACGCATGCCTTTTGGTCTTTCTGGGGCGGCGCCTAATCTCCAAAGGGCTATTGATATAATTCTCAAACCTGTTATTGGGCGTTTCGTGTTAGTGTACATGGACGATGTTATTATAACATCTCCATCGTTTAAAGACCATCTCGATCATTTAACTCAGGATTTTACCTTATTGCGAGACGCAGGGCTAACGTTAAATAAGGAAAAATGTCACTTCGCCCGTGACAAACTCAAATATTTAGGCCTGATTATTAGTAAAGAAGGAATCGAAACTGACAATAAGAAAATTCGGGCAATTACGGATATGAAACCTCCCAAAAATAATCGAGAAGTGTCAAAATTTTTGGGGATGACGGGTTGGTACCAAAAATTTATTCCGCGATACGCAGATATATGTGAACCATTGTACCAATTAAAAAAAAAGGGGGCGAAGTTTAACTGGTAGGGAGAAGCACAGGATTCTTTTGATCAAATCAAACGCACACTAACGGAGGCACCGATTTTGCAATTACCAAATTTTTCTGAACAGTTCAATTTATTCACTGATGCTAGTGGGGTCGGAATTGGTGCTGTGCTTCAGCAAAATCAAAAACCTATTGCTTTCGCGTCTCGAACTCTTAATAAAGCAGAACGTAATTATACGGTTACCGAAAGAGAATGTTTGGCGGTGATATGGGCTCTAAATAAGTTTAAAACTTATTTTGGACCCCTACCTGTGAAAGTGATCACAGATCACGCAGCGTTAACAGTTAACCAATGGTAAGAATTTATCAAGTAGGATGATCCGATGGACGTTGAAATTGTCAGAGGAGTAATAAAGGAGTAAAGAGATGAAATGGGACTATTGCACCTATAGCAAGAAACATTGTAAATAAAGAATAAGAAACAAAAAAATTTTGTGTGAAAAATTTTTTAAATGAAAAAGAAAAACGACAGTTTAAACTGTCCTTTACAAGTAAAAAAAAAAAAAAAAAAAAAAAAAAATATATATATATATATATATATATATATATATATATATATATATATATATATAATTTAATAATATATAATATATATATATTAAATGAAGAATAAGAAACAAAAAATTTTGTGAGCAAAATTTTTTAAATGAAAAAGGAAAACGATAGTTAAAACTATACTTTACAAGTAGTAAAAAATTTTTTTTTTTTTTTTTTTTTTTTTTATATATTAAAACTTTTACTCTTTACGATTGTCTTGAGAGTTTTTCCACACTCTAGGTTTGACTGTTCATCCATGGTGCATCCCTGTTGGTACTGTGACGTAGTATAGTTTAAAACTTTTTACTCTTCACGATTGTCTTGAGAGTTTTTCCACACTCTAGGTGCTCATCCATTTTCCATCCATGTGGATACTGTGACGTAGTACAGATTCAAACTTTTTACTCTTCACGCTTGTCTCAAGAGCCACCGCTCATCCATGGTCCATCCCTGTTGGTACTGTGACATAGTATAGTTTAAACCTTTTTACTCTTCCCGATTGTCTCAAGAGCCACACTCAAGGTTTGATCGCGCCTCCATGGTGACGTCCCCAGATTTTTTCCACACTCAACGTTTGACCGCTCCATCCATGGTGTGACGGACGCATGCTTCCTGCCTTCGCATCCTGTTTGAAACGTATAAAAGCGAGAGGTGCTTTCAACGCTTTGTCATGGACCCGATTGATGCCTTCCCCGAGCACCTTTCTACCACGGTGGTGCCCGTGACGCTGCCCGATAAACCCGATGCATTGGAATATGCTGCTCGGCAGGGCCAAGTCCGAGCGGGTATCCTCTACCAAGAGCCCACCGCCAAACGAGTGTTTGTTCTGTTTTGTAAAGACCATTGGCATCAAAAAAGACGTGGTTGGACAATTTCAAACGGGCCATCATGGAGGCAAAGCATGTCAATGCATTTAGACCCAACGACGTGATGTGGGAAAAAACATCCAAAGGCCTGTTGAGAAATCCAGACAGACTGCTCAAAAATACCGACACGAGAATGGTTTACATTTACAACAACCTATTTTTTGCCAAAAAAAAGATTTTACCTTTGGCTTGCGAACGGTGACATCCGGAGAGATTCACTTGATTCAAACGACGCATGTGCCCATGTTGATCTATGAATTGCCAGCCTCCAGTCTCAAGTGCCGAGCCCATGTGATTCGGAGAAGTTTTGAGCCCCATGACCAAATGCTCTACCATCGAACCATCTTGGAGCCCCACACGGCGTATCCGATCCCAGCTGGAACACACTACATTGTGTTGACGGTACAAAAAACCGCCTTTGGTTTGGACATTATCCCCGAATCCCTTCTGCCCCAGCTCCTTCAGAAGGGATTCCACGTGGGAGATTTCCGGAAAATGAAAAAGTTTAATCAAACTCCTTACAAGCTACCTCCACCTACCCCGATTCATGTACCGGCCGAAAAGCGACCTTTGGAGGAAAAGGCTCTACCCAAGAAACGAGTGCGTCCCGTCATGAGACGTGGGTCTAGACGATCTGAACGACCGATGGCCCCTGTGCCGATTCCAGATGTCCTAGAACCTGTGCAGATTCCAGATGTCCCACCATCACCTGTGCATATTCCACAAACACCTGTGCAGATTCCAGATGTCCTAGAGCCACCTGTGCAGATTCCAGATGTCCTAGAACCTGCTCCGATTCCAGATGTCCTAGAGCCACCTGTGCAGATTCCAGATGTCCTAGAGCTACCTGTACAGATTCCAGATGTCCTAGAGCTACCTGTACAGATTCCAGATGTCCTAGAACCTGTGCAGATTCCAGTCATCCCAGAACCACCTGTGCAGATTCCACTTGTGCAGATTCCAGAGGTTCCAGAACCTGTGCAGATTCCAGTGTCACACGTCCCACAGCCACCTATGCAGATTCTCCCAGAACCTATGAACATTCTACATGTATCTGTGCAGATTCCAGATGATCCAGAACCTGTGCAGATTCCAGTGTCACACGTCCCACAGCCACCTATGCAGATTCTCCCAGAACCTATGAACATTCTACATGTTCCACAACATGTACAGATTCCAGTGTCACACGTCCCACAGCCACCTATGCAGGTTCTACATGTATCAGAATCTGTGCAAATTCCAGTCGTCCCACAGCCACCTGTGCAGATTCCAAATGTACCTGTGCAGATTCCAGTGTCACACGTCCCACCTATGCAGAGTCTCCCAGAACCTGTGCAGATTCCAGTGTCACACGTCCCACCTGTGCAGAGTCTCCCAGAACCTATGCAGCTTCTCCCAGAGCTCGACATGTTGGACCCTTTGGAGTCGACAGATGCATTCGACCAGCTCATGTCGTTTGTATTTGGACCCCAAGAACTCCAGCTGCTTCACACGGTACCCTCTATTTTTGATGAGAATCTCTTCTCTTTCCTGGATGAAAGGGAGCCTATGGACTTGACCATGCCCCGACTAAACTCTTGTGTCAAAAATATCGCATTTAAACCCATCCAACCCATGGATCTGTCTGTCAATAGCGATCAATAATCTATCGGAGCCCATGGATCTGTCAATAGTGGCCTGTAGCTCTCATTGTATATATTTTTTCAATAAATAATGAACACGTCTCATTTTTTTTGTCAGAATGTGATTTCGGTACAACACTTGTTGGACCACCCCTATCGTATTTAGAAATCTGGGTCACGCGTCCGAATATCGTTTGAACCCAACTTTGGCGTTTGTAAAAAAAAAATTGGAAAAGGGGGATCGAGTCGATCGGCCCCCTTTTTTCGGGTATACCCAGTTTGGATCGCTCAGCTAATGTGCACTCATTTAGGCTGAATAATCTTTCTGGGCCAATCGAGTCGACTCGGTGTACAACGTTGGAGCCAATAGAAATTATTTCACGTGACCTCATTAGAGTATAAAAGGCCAGCACCTCGGAGTGCTGGCTAAATGTTTTTTGTTAAGATTTGGAGTCTGGTTTCCATCTCAAATTCTGTCACAGTAAATGATTTTTAGCAAAAATCTTCAAGACCGAAAATAGGGGGCAGTTCCCTCCTCTTTTTTCGGGTCCACACCAAGATTGGAACCTGTGAATCGCCCCCTTCTCATCTAGATGCATCCCTGTGAATAGTTTCCAAGATGGGAGGCCTTCTCACCTAGATGTGTATCACTGTGAATCGTCACCAAGATTGGAATGAGGTGACCCTCTCACCAAAACATGTCATTGGACCTGTCCAGCATATCATTGGGCTTGTCCAGCATATCGTGTGACCCCCGTGTTAAAACTATTTTTTGGGAGACCTCCATTTCATTTGACCTGTCCAGCATTTCATTGGACAGGTCCAGCATGTCATGTGACCCCCGTGTTAAAACTATTTTTGTGTCGTTCATTTCATTTGACCTGTCCAGCATGTCATTAGACCCCCGTGTTAAAACTATTTTTGTGTCGTTCATTTCATTTGACCTGTCCAGCATGTCATGGGACCTGTCCAACATGTCATGGGACCTGTCCAGCATGTCATGGGACCTGTCCAACATGTCATGGGACCTGTCCAGCATTTCATTTGACCCCTGTCCAACATGTCATGGGACCGGTCCAGCATGTCCTTTGACCTGTCCAGCATGTCCTTTGACCTGTCCAGCATGTCCTTTGACCCCTGTCTCAATCGTCGCTCTGGGGTGGCATGAAACCTTTTCTCTCGGCCCTGAAAACTCTTTTGGTGGGAAATTTGAAAATTTTTATTTTGCTCATACATGATTGTTCTGTGGCACACTTTGTGGCACTAGACACAATTGGGGGGCAGACAGGAATCGAGACCCGAAACACAACGGTGGGGTAGAAAAACGCGTGAAAGGAGACAAGAGTCATACAAAAAGAGCCCTGGGAACGTTCCTGGGGGACGTGAAAGGCAGGGTGTGGATAAAAAGGAGGGGGGACAAGAGTCATGTAAAAGGAGCCGTTGAAAACGAAAAGGGGGGAACAAAAAGACGGGGTCGATTCAAAGGAGAGGGTTTCAAAGGAGATGGGTTTCGTTTCAAAGGAGACAGTGTTCATGCTGAATGTCAAGGGAAATGTGTGGTTTCAAAGGAGTGGATTTTCAAGTCAAAGGAGAGAGTTTCAAAGGAGACAGTGTTCATGATGAATTTCAAATGAGAGGGTTTCAAATGAGAGGGTGTTCATGATGAATTTCAAATGAGAGGGTTTCAAATGAGATGGTGTTCATGATGAATTTCAAATGAGACAGTTTCAAATGAGATGGTGTTCATGATGAACTTCAAATGAAATGGTTTCAAAGGAGACAGTGTTAAGGATGAATTTCAAATGAGTGGGTGTTCAGGATGAATTTCAAATGAGACAGTTTCAAATGTGACAATTTTCATGATGAATTTCAAATGAGACGATTTCAAAAAAGGTCGTTTTCCATTTCCAATCATTTTTTGAAAAGGTCACGGTGCTCAGCTATTTTTTCGACCGACTGTATGACCTAACTCTGTGACGAATCTATACGGAACTTTATCACTAACCTTCTGAATCGACCTTTTTAGGGAAATTTAATTCCCTACCTATTTCCAATCAACTCCAGAAAGCGGACAGGATTCCTTGTTATGCAGATTAGATTCAGTATTTAAGTCAAACGAAATAGTAAAGTTAGAGCAGTAGGAGATAGAGATTGAAGCAGAAAGTTATCGTGGATGTAAATTGAAGATTTCTTGTTAGATATATTTAATCTCAAGAATTGAGATTCCGAGTGGTAAATATTATTTTGTGTTTAAAGTCTCATTAAGGTTTTAGGAGTGAGATTAAAGTTAAATGTTCAATAAGAACATTATTAAATATAATTCTGGGATCTCTTATCGTGGTAATTTCTGCGTGATCGTTATTTAATAAATTAATTAGATCATTAATTAATTAAGTTAATTTAAAGGATATTACCTTTAAAACCTCATAATATTAGTAGACGCATTTGTTAATAAGTCTTTGATTCTATTTGGGAAAGATAACCAAATAAAGTTATTTATAAAAATGGCTACTGGTTCTTTGACTCAAAATTATTCTCGTTCTCAAAGTGAGGTCCTAAGAGACCTTCACAATGGCGCCCAACGTATAAATCCCGAGAATAGAGTCGGATCCAGTTTTAGAATCATTCCGGAACAATATTTTTCGGGGATTGAGAACATAGATGATTTTTTGGAGAATATTGATCATAATCTCGCTTATTATGAGATACCTGCACAATTAGCATGTGCTTACTTGAAGGGTCATCTCAAAGGACGGGCACTCGACTGGTTCGAAGTTCTTGGTTATAGGGTCATTGAGGATAAGACAACAGACTATGCGCACTTAAAACAGGCATTGTCGGAACAATTCCCCGTGGTCAGAACTAGAAACGCGATTTTATTCCTCATCACAAAGACGAGATCAACAGCCTTCGGACTTTATTTATGAATTGTTGAAAATTTATAAAGTCCTTAAACTAGAAATGTCGGAGGAAAAATTAATAGATCACGTCGTTAGTCGATTAGAACCTCAAATTTTGGATTATGTCGAAGTTAGATATCCACGAAATACTGCCAATCTCCTACAAATCGTTGATAAATACGAAGAACGTTTTATGCATAGACAAATCAGAGGTTCGAGTGAGGGATTTAGAAGTTCAGGCCCTAATGAAGGCAAACGTTTTAATACCCGACATAGACAGGAAAATTGGAGGGAAAACAGAAATAATGAGAGATACGCCAATAATAGCCGACCAAAAAGGGAATTTAATCGATTCGAAAACCAAGGTTTCGCAAATCGCAGATTCGAGGGTAGACGCCAAGGTGGACAATCGGATCAACCATTCCACAGTCAAGGCGGTCGACAAAGTGGGTCGAGAAATAGTTCATTTCGAGGTCAAAATGAACGAAGTAGAAATTTAAACTTTTAAGCGATCGATGTGAATATGGGGGTAATCGATCGCGGGGTACGGAAAATCCTCCAGTTTGGGATCATCGGCCTATCAGAGTATCCTCTATAAGAATGACCCCAGTCGAATTACCGTATGTCCCTATTCTATTAAATGAAACCTTTATTACAGCACTATGGGACACGGGAGCGGAGAAATCTTTTATTTCGGAGGAGGTATACCGCAATTATTTTTCATACCGACCTCGTCAAAAGACGAAAGACAGAGTCGTGACAGCACAGGAGCCCCGTGCAGTCATTTAGGTAGAGTCGAATTACAAATTAGAATCAGGGAATTTCAGAAACCCTGGGAATTCCATATACTTGATAACATGCAGTATCAGTGCATTTTGGGGATTGATTTTATGAAGGCGTCGCGATTAACATTAGATTTTGATCAGAAATCCTTAATCATTCCCGATCATCTGATCAAACAAACGCCTAAAGAGGAGAAACCCGTTGATATTGATCTCACAGAATCGAAACTTGATGACGAGCAACAGAAGCAATTAAAAGCCTTATTTAATAATTTTAAAGGGTTATTTTCCGATTAACCGGGATTAACGCATGTTGTATATCATGAGATAGATACTAGAGATAAAGGACCGGTAGTGTCGAGACCATACAAGTACGACCGGGTCAAACAAGGCATTATTGATTATCACATAGATAAGATGTTACGGGATGGTACAATTTGTCCTATTAATTCACCCTATGCATCTCCAGTCGTTCTAACACGAAAGAAAAATTACCTTCATCCAGATTCTCCCGAGGCGTATCGTTTCGCGATCGATTATCGGAAACTAAATGGAATTACCAAATATCCTCGATATCCATTACCGGTGATTGATGACTTACTCACCAATATTCCTCACACCAACGTTATGTCCACTCTAGATCTCAGAAGTAGCTATTTTCAGTTGGCGATTAGTCCAAGGGACATAGAAAAAACAGCGTTTATCCCTCGCAATGGCACTTTTGCATTCCTACGCATGCCTTTTGGTCTTTCTGGGGCGGCGCCTAATCTCCAAAGGGCTATTGATATAATTCTCAAACCTGTTATTGGGCGTTTCGTGTTAGTGTACATGGACGATGTTATTATAACATCTCCATCGTTTAAAGACCATCTCGATCATTTAACTCAGGTTTTTACCTTATTGCGAGACGCAGGGCTAACGTTAAATAAGGAAAAATGTCACTTCGCCCGTGACAAACTCAAATATTTAGGCCTGATTATTAGTAAAGAAGGAATCGAAACTGACAATAAGAAAATTCGGGCAATTACGGATATGAAACCTCCCAAAAATAATCGAGAAGTGTCAAAATTTTTGGGGATGACGGGTTGGTACCAAAAATTTATTCCGCGATACGCAGATATATGTGAACATAGAATGGGACATAGACCTGGTGTTCAAAACGTGGTCGCAGACCTTTTATCAAGAAATCCAGTAGATTGTGTCGAGGGATCGCAAATTTCGTGCGCAGCTCTTAGAGCCCTCGCAATAAATTCCCGTGAATAATTCATTAAGGAACAGAGGGAAGATCCTGAATTAGGACATATTTATCGATACTTAGAAAACCCTGATGACGGTTCTGTTAATGCGACGGTATGCGAGAGTTGGTCCCAGGATTTCAAGTTAATAAATGGTCTCCTCTTTTACGCGAAGTATTTTTCTAATCTGGGAGAACTAAGAGTTTATATTCCTGGTTCTCTTCGAAAAGATATAATGAAAGAAT
>BMAU01005335.1:0-19734 GCA_019973935.1 Trichonephila clavipes | reverse complement strand
ACCAGTTGCCCAATACTCTCCCCGAGTATTTTATCTCTATGAAATAGATACCCATCTACTTCATAGTAGTTTCCTTGCCTTCCTTATTATGCTTCCAAACCAATGCTAACTCGGCACAACACTCCTGTTCGGAACGAAAACTATCAGCCACCATGCTTCCTTTATCCATCTCAGCGGTCACCTCCTCATCCTTAGTACCCAATGTTCCCACTTCATTCCGACATGAAGTAATATTCCCTTGAGAATCCTCAATGTGCTCCTGTGCTTTCTCTGGCAGAATACCCAATGAAACCTCGGTTTCATCTACATTTCCTGAGTCACCCTCAGGTCCTGAGAGCTTTGAGCCAGTGAATTCTCTTCACTCTGTGCTCCTCCCAACATATCCAAAACCTCTGGTGGAAGCAACACGTCTTCTACCAAGACTTCTGCCAAAGCACATAACACTTGCTGGTGCACCACATTAACCTGGCCACCGGTAGCAAGACCAATTGGAACATATACTAAAGGACATTTAACCGCTGGACCGAAAATACCTTTCAAATAAATCGTGGAAGCTCCTTCAACCGAGATTCCAGGAACTAAGTCTTTCTTGATAACAGTAATTTCCGTACCAGAATCCAATAAAGCATGGACTAATTTCCCATCTACACTGATAGATGTTTTCACTAATTTACTTAATTTGTCTTCAATAGCCCCGCTAGGAATGACTTTATCTAGCAAATCAACTCTAGCAGCTACCGTCCCATCTACCAATTCCGTCCCTTCTGTTGACACCTTATTCACATTAAGTCTTTTATTATCTACCTCTTTGTTTTTCGGACAATCCCGCTTAAAATGTTTATCTGATCCGCAGGTGAAACAAGCGAATTTTTTTAATTTCAGTTACTTGACCTTTATCCAAGTTTTTCCTAGAAGAAAAATTATCTGACTTTTCTCCCCAAATGGCTGTTTACCCCAACTACCATTAAAACTTCTCTTTTCACTATCATTCCATTTAGCTCTCTCAGGTTCATCGTAGGATTTCCCTTTGGAAGCATAAAATATATCACATTGTTTGCCCAAGTCCCTGGGTTTGTACCATTCTTCCCCTTGGAGCACACCAATATGGGTCGTCGTCTCAGAATCCAACATTTCAAACATTTTATCTGCTACGATCAGTTGATTAACTGACTCAAAATCATTCGCTCCTCTTAACTTACAGTAGTATAACCACATCGATGTTAAACGGGACGCGAACTGAGAGAAAGTTTCTCGTCAGAGTTACGTTTGGCCTTTCTAAAATTTTAAACATATTTTTTGGTGAGGGTTCATACTCCTTGAGCACAACCTGTTTTAAAGATTCGTAATCTTTTGATTCTTCTTCGCCTAGGTTAACTAATAAGTTTGACACTTTGTCTCTAACATGCATAACAAAAAACCTTCGGTTTTAACTCGTCGCTAACCATTTCACTAGCGAAAGCCTTTTCAAGACTAGAAAAGAAATATTCCCACCCGTCTGATTTATTGGGTACCTTTACAGTTAAAAGTCTAACCATTTTAACTATTTCATCTAAAGATTTTACACGTGAGGTTTGACCATTATTTTGATTAGCACTCTGATTAGGGATCCTAGATAATTCCATTTCTAAGCGTAATTTTTCAATTGATAATTGTTCTTGTTGTTCTAGTTTTTGCCGCTGTTCTGTCTCTAACCTTTCGGCTGTAATAACTTCCAATAACTCTTTTGCCTCTTCCTCCTTGTAATATTTACTAGAGATTATTAAATTCTTTAAAACAATTTTAGACATAGACGGATCAGGTGACTCATCTAAGTCCCGCGCTAATTGAATTAAGTCAATTTTCTTACTTCTAATGAGAAATGCCATTTTTAATCAAGCTAAACCTAATGCCAAATTACCTTCTGACAAATTTAACTACAAACACTTAAATGACCTAGTATTATATATTTAACAAGCAAGAAAAATTCTACTCGTTTTTTCTAAGAGTACTCAAATTCCAGAAACACAATACGAAATATGTTTACAATAAAACTTATATGAGACACAGTTATTTGTTACTAATCAAAACCTTTTCAAAATTAAAAAAACACAATTAACAACATACTTTAGCTACATTACCATAGAATTATTTCTCAAATCATAAATCTACTCTTAGTTTCTTTTTTTTTTAATTAAAAGAAGAATCTTATGCAGGAAACAAAAAACCAATATACATATACATCCTAAATTACGAGCAAAGGAAATAACCTCAGATTGCATTAAACTATCAACTAACTGACAAATTGCAAAACTTTTGCTTAAAATGAAAAACAATCATTTAGTATTAAAAAAAAACATGCCACATTCTGAGTCATAAATAACCTACAAAATCTCTTATTTACAACCTTTTAACAGGAAGTCTACTTGAAATACATATACATTTTTAATGGATATTTTTTACCCACTCAAACATACATTTTTCGCAACCATTATTTCAAGATAAATTAATCTAATTCTTTTTTTTTGAATTCTGCAAACTGAATTGTTATGCAAAACACTTTCTATACCCAGATTTTAATTTTTGAGACAACTTCAAAACAGTAAAGAATGATGATAAAAAAGAAATTATAGTTTAACACTAGAACTCTAAATACCATATTTTACAACATTTAAAATGATACCCTATCATTTCCAGGTAAAATAAGTACACAATTTTCTTATTTCATCTACACAATAATCCAACAACATAGAATATTGCAATAAACCAATGAAATTTTCTTTTTTCAGATATATCTGCTTTTTCTATTTTATTTTTAAAAAACAAATTAAATATGACTGCATCCCATTACTTTTTAAATATTCACACAATATTTTAACTTAGGGGAACAATAGCCACCTACCTCGACATGAAAGCTGTTTCAGTACTTGAACACTTTTCAGATCACGGCTCCATTCATCAGAAAATGAAGAAAAATACGACATCTGTTCGTTCATATCCCAACTCGGCAGGTGATGGTAAAACTCCATATGAAGAAGGTCTTGTTTTTCACTTGAAACTGCTGCAAGGCAATTCCCGGGATGCACGTGGTCATCAACTTGAAGATACACTGCAGGGTTCTATTTCCTTGTTAAAATTTTTCTTTCAAACTGAATGTCCACTAGAACCTTGTTCACAATTATGTAGTACGAACACCGATCAATTTGAAATATTTTGTTCATTTAAATTCTGCTCCATTGCATCCCACTTCTGACACCAGTGTAAACACGTGAGTTCTTTTCCGACCGTGTTCGAATTGTGACAAGAAAATAATTGCAGACAGGATTTGGTCCCACTGTTTATTCCATACCTTCTATGGGACATTTCTTAAAATCAAGAATATATTGAGATGTTACAGGATTACGATACATCGTTCAGCCGTGTCTACTTTTCACGACCCCGGCTTTTTTCGTCACTCTCCCTCTTCTCTCCCGTTCCGACCTTTTTCTCCTCCGTCGTTGCCAGATCCTTTTCTCTATATCGTCTCTCGTTCGACCTGTTGCCAGGTGCAGGCAGCTGTTCCTTACAATCCCCTTGTTTTTTTTTTTTATTCACTAACTAATCCCTGAAATAACATTACAAAATTTGAAGTTATCACTTCTATCGTGTGGTCAAAAGCACACACACTTTTTTTTAACCGTTTGATTCGAAGAAATGTATACGACAACCGAAATCACTGTTTGTCCATTTTCAAATAAGCATTCTGCCGCACTTACGTCCCCCAATGATAAAAGAATGATCTCTCAGAGATTCCATACTATAATTAGTTTACTGTTATCCCAATTTATATTCAGCAAAGCAACACAAGTTTAGGAGGCGAATGATCAGGAGTGAGGAGACATAAACTATAATTCTAACAAATAGCGCAATGAACCATAGAATCTGTTTTTATAGATGATTCCCTGACTTTAATAGAATCCGCTCTAGTATTAAAGTTTAATCTAATCTTTCTTACCGCTAATCCACGGTGGACACCTACCTTATATCGTCAATATAATCCTTGATCCAATTTGCTCCGGCAAATGGACGTTCTGGCTTCGAACTCACTTCGAACTCTCCTTCTTAGAACTTCGCTAGCACTATTAGACCTCCTCATAGAACCCCCCACGCGAATAATAAAGCTCCAATTATACACATTCCAAACCGGCATAATCACGTTCTATTCAAGGGTATGTTGGAAAGAATTGCCATTTTGGCCCCAAAGATTTCCCAAGAGGTTTTTTAGTTAGAAGGCGCGATAAAGCCCCTTCACAAGATATTTAACTGTAAAATTAATTATACATGCTGTTCATTTAAAGTAAATGCTCAAATCGTTTTCTAAGTCTCATTTAACATACAAAAAGATAAGATATTTACATTTTGACATTACTGTTTTTTCTTAACAAAAATGACGATCTTCGCAATCCGCTGGAAATGCAATTTCTGCTACAAAACAATTCGCCTTCCTTGCTAAAGTACTCATCATAGAACCCCTGCTGCCATATATCTTGGAAGAGTAGATTTAAAAGAACATTCCTGCTAAGTATCGTCAGAGTATTCGTAAAAATGGTTATTCTTTGTAATTTTAAAGTGAGTGGTACTTATAAGTACTGTCGGCAGATAAGGGTTAAAAGTTCTAATTTTTCTATCTCCACTGTTAATGAATCTGACATTGAGTTTTAGACTAGCATCTCTGAATATCTTCACGTTCCTCAAAGGTCTGAAAAGGAAGTTTTTTTCCCCAATATTTCACTCTGGAGTGCGAACTCATGCGTCGTCCTCATCATTATATCGCATGTCACGCGTCCTTCGCCAATAGCTCTTGTTTTATTTTATAAGTGTATCGTTAATAAACAATAAGTGGATTTGCTTACGATAATGTACCGGTGGCTCCGACCAATGACGTAGCCAAAGTTGTTGTTTTTTTCTAATCAATTAAGCACCTACGGTAATAAATTCCACTTCCACTCTAGGCCATTTTCTGTTGTCATCTCAATAATATTGTTTAAAATTTGCTTTAAGTAAGAAAACATTTCTGATGAGAAAGTCAATAAAACTTAACAATAAGGTCTTAAGTAAGGTTATAACTTCTGCCATTGTAGCAAAATGCATTTAAACGTTAACCTCCACATTCTCCCACGAGATTTCGTATTTAAGAATTAAAAATGCAATAAATTTTAGTACATCTACGTATGTATATCTTCCACGGTGCGTGGATGGATTAAAGAACGCTAAACCTGTCGAGGCGAAAAGTTCTCAAAAATTAGCGGGATGTTAAAGTTTGGAAGGTGGAGCGCCAGCTCAGGTGTCGAGGTCTCTAACTTGACCGAGCTACAAAATCTGAGGTCTATCACTTAAGACTCTGGTATAATTTCAAAGTAACATCAATAAACCATTTCATATATGTTATGTTATTGTGGGTATTTAGGTAGAGATAACTAATAATTAACACACAGATAAAACTGCTTATTTTTAGCTATAACAAAGAAAATGGGACACAAACAATTATTACATTAAAACATTTAAACGCGCGTCGTTGCCTAATGGTTGAAAAGGTTCGTTATACGTCTTTTTCTTTCTCCGTCGGTTGGGTCTGTAGTGGTGTGATATCTATATAAACCAGTACTATTCATCACGCGAAGACGATCGTTTTGGCTTAAGTACTCGCTTACGGAACAGAAGGTGCTCTGATCGAATCTTCCTTCCTTCATTGGTGACCCTGGTCTTACAAAAGAACCGACCCTTCACACGCAGCTGTCGTGGCACCATCTATCCACCGCAAAAAGCATCCAAGCCGTCACATTAAAAAGTCGTCGCTCAGAAATGACGCAACCGACTCAAGCCGTCACGTACGAATGACGCAACCCGCAAAGTGACGCAACTACTTACACGCTCACAACGAATATGGCAAGTTCGTTCGCATATTCCTCGAATCACTAGCATTGGGGAGTGTGGTGGTGTAATATCTATATAAACCAGTACTAGTCATCACGAGAAGACGATCGTTTTGGCGTGATCGCTAAAGTTCTCGCTTACGGAACAGAAGATGCTCTGATCGAATCTTCCTTCCTTCAGGTCTATCTCTCTCTCTCTCTCTGATCTCCCTGAGGTGATTGCCGTTCGCCTTCTTCCGAAGCCAGCAACGTTACGTGTAAGGGGGTATGCAGTGGCTCCCCCTTCATATATATATGTATATGTACAAAGTGATTACAAATTGCACATTTGTACAATCTTATGATAGTCACTTTTTATTGTGCTATACATTTCAGTGAAATCCTTAACGAAAATTGGTTGTAGCAAGTAACAGAAGAAGGAACAGCCGTTGTTTGGGCTGTGACGCTGTGAACTAGTGTACAGAAATTACACCCCGTAAGTTTTTTAATCCGAACTCCGCCAGATTTGGTTAAAAAATTCAAGCATACTGGTAGTGTTGTCGGTGAACAACGTCCAAGGAGGACTTCCGTATCACCAAACATTGTGAAACACTGTAAGATGTGTTGAGCACTGTTTCTTAAACTAGAGGTCGAGTAACCTGCAGCTGGAGCGGCGAAATATTTTAGGATCTAGGATGAGAAAACTTAAAGAAATATTTCCCTATGAATGATTTTTTATTTCCAATAGCAGATCACAAGACAACTGCAAACAAAATAAAAAACAGAAAAGATTGACAAATAAACCCACATACACACAAAAAAAGGGGAAGAAGCACAAGTCCACAGTATAGTCTATAAATGACACATTTTGTGACCAGCCTCCCAATATCTGCTCCACATGGATCGAGAGCTGAGTGCACAGCAGAGTGCGGAAATGAATGGCGTCCATTTCTTCATTAGAAACGCACAGTTTACACAAAGGACTCTGGGCAATGCCTATGATGTTTAAATGCTTGGTTAGGCAGACGTGGCCAATGACAATTCAAAAATCAGTTATTGCTCAATCTCGTGGCCGTTTTGAAATATCAAAAAGTTTGCTAAACCACACTTTTTGATTATTCTTTTGGTTGAATTTCGAATAGAAATGTTCTCTAGTACTTTTTTATGATTCTTTTGTCACTATAAAGAGGAACTCTATTGTTAGAGGTTTGAATGATTTTTGTCCCCCTTCTTTGCCAAGCAATCAGCATTTTCATTCCCATTAATGTCACAGCGCGATGGAATCCATCGCATGGCAATGTGTATATGGCCTTGAGGAAAATCGCCAATTCACAGTTGTCATTTGAGAATATCTCCCTATGAACTCCTTATCTCTCCCTATGAATGTTAGTGCATAAAGATTCACCCGGATAGTAAAACCATTTGCAGTTGCTGTTAAAAATATTACTTGCTTGTCACAAAATTATAAAAGAACTTATTGAGTTATCAACAAATTTGGGGATACATATTGATTTTAATACGAAGTCCTTAGAAGTTTTTTGGCTAAAAGTTGCAAAAGAATTTCCAACAGTTTCTGAAACTACGACATCTTGTACCTTTTTCTACTATCTATTTATATAAGACGACATTTTCGTCTATAACAACCATAAAATCAAAGCATCAACCAAATCCAAAAAAGTACTTGATCCGGGGGTGTCGACTATTATACGAAGATTTATATATAATAACATAATTAAAAATAATCAAGCACATCCTTCCCATTAATACTTAAATTTTGCATTAAGGTATCCGAACACGTTGAAAAGGACCAAATTCGGACAAGACCGATATTTTTGTGTTCTATTTTATTTAATGCATTTATATTTCAGCTTTACAAAACATACTTTGTTTTGATTCGTTTTGATTCTATGCTTCTTAGAGGCCAAGTTACAATCAATTTTATTAAGTTAGAAAACCCGGAAGTGGGTCCAAAAATAATGTGAATTTTTCAAAATTCATAGTTGAGCCTCTATACAGAGGTCTGAGCTATATACAGGCAAAATATTATTCTAATAGAACCATTTTTCACAAAAGGAGAGCATTTGAAAAAAAAGATTATTCTAAGTTAATTTTTTGCCAAAATATTGTATTTAAATCAATTTTTTTGTCAAAATGTCCTTAAAACAATGTTATGCATATATTCTAATCTAAGTGACGCCACATATCATGAAAATTATCCATTTATGCGCTTTTTTGAAATCACGGTTCCGAACGTAGCCAGATACCTTAAGCATATTCGTCGTATAACGCTTTCCCCATTTTTTTTTACGAAGAAACTTGAAATGTAGTCATACAATGCTGTTATGTTTTGAAATCATTATTCGAGATATTATCCCAGGCTTGGAAAAAATAGTATACTTACAGAACGACCACTTTTTAAATACATAAGAAATATCATTTCTTTTAAATAAACAATATTTCGATCTACGTAGAAGTCTTATTTTTTTTCTATGCTCGTTTTTATACGCGGCGTATAACGCGCACCCGTAAATTTCAATCTTATTTTTGGTATTAAAAGTGCGCCTAATCTTATGGTAATTATTTTATATTCACCTCGTGGGTGTACATATATTAGTGCCTAATTCCATATTCACTACCCTCTCAGATGTATTAGAAGATATCTAGTGGAATTTTTTAAAAAATTCTACTATCTCTTTTATTTATATTTGAAGCTAGTTAAACATTCTTGCTTTCATTTGATACAAGTATTTCTTGCTCAAATATTTCAAATGATGACATAAAATGGAATTATTTTCTATTATCCGGAGCCATTAGTTAAAACTTCATTATGAGTAATTGGTGTTTTCTTCATATTACGTCTCTCCGAATTTTGACCTTGAATGCTGATGGAATTAAAAGACAATTAAGCGAACATGAAAACTCAATAATTTATTACAACCCTGAAATTACAAGAATACAAGAAACCCATCTTCGGCCTTCGGATGTATTTAAAATCCCTAATTACCATTTGTCTAAGAACTGAATGTACAACTCACAGCGAGGGTGGGGGGATGCAATCATTTTTTCTATAAAATTCAATCAAACGCTATATGATATCATACACAACAGCCAGCCATTCAAACATTTTATTATTCAAAAATATTATGTTTTACTATTTAAGGCACAACCTTCATTTAACGTTAATGTGCATTTACAAACATCTACACACTGCAGTAATATCACAGAATTAGACTCTATCCTCTTATAAAAGAACGAAGTGATTCTCTTTGAAGACTTTAGGGCAGGGATGGCGAACCTTTTTGCATCAACGTGCCATTTTTTCTTTAAGATATGTTTAATGAGGTATAGACGTGCCGTCGAATAATTTTGACAATTTTCATTTTAATATAATTTTGAAAATTATAAAACTAAATACCCACATCACAAAATTTTATTTACTACGAAAATATACATTTTGCACTGGATAGTAGTAAATGTTTCAGTTATACGTGTAATTAAATTTAAGTAACATTAGTGTGACTTCTGTTGTTGCAGATTATATATATAGGTGACATAAATCTTATATTAGCATTGTAAAATGTTACTTTTAGCAGAATGCATGTTGAATTCAAATCATCTGCCAAACGGTTTCTATTGAGTCTTTAATGTTATTCATCTCTCTGAAAATAATCACTCGCAAGCATAGGTAGGTGAAAATATGGTTAAAATAGCACAAGCTAGCTTCTTCAAACAGTTAAATGTGTGTGAAATCGAATTCCATGTTTTCAAAATTTCGTTAATGGCATTTTTACTTATATTTCTTCTTAATCTTTCTGTTTCAATCAATTCCAACTTTTTCCTTGTGCTTCAATAAACATTTGAATCCATACTGAACTAGACTTGAAATCAATAAGTTGCATTTCAAATTTTTCAATTTCCAACGAATCGAATTGGAACAAGTTCGGTTTATCAAATAATGTCACATCAGGGTACATAATAAACTTGAGCGCTTCTTACAATTCTTTGAACTGAGATAGTCTCACTGAAAACTCTTTGATTGAAGAATCAATTATGGAAATTAATTCTTCAATAACTATATCTTTGTCTGGCTTCCCATGTACATTTTTATCTTTGAAATTGTTTTTCAAGTTTGGGGCTACTTGCAATAATATACACTGCTGGACAATTGCTAAGGACGGATCACAAATTGCTATGTAGCATAACATTAAGCGAGCCATGAGGCCTAGTAGGATAAAATATAGTTGCCCCACTGTTCAGACATTAGAATAAAGAATATTTATTGTTCTGGAAAGTACAAAAGCTGTGAAACATCTGAAAGAAAAAAAATGTTCATTTGATCTGCGTACGGAGAAATGGAACAATGCATCTAAAAGTCAGCAGGCACCTTAAAGAAAGGTATCAGTACGGGATATGTCCACCGTGGAGTGTGATGCAACATTCCAAACGTCGTACCATACTTTGCACAAAATTATCCAGCAGCTGTTGAGGCAATTTATCTCATTCCTCTGTGAGTGCACGGATGAGGGTGTTCTTGTTTGTCGGAGGATAGTTTCGACCAGCAACTTGCCTCCCCAAAGCATCCCACACATTTTCAATGGGGTTTAGATATGGAGAACGCGCTGGCCATACGAGACGTTGAATACCCTCGCTGTCTAGACAATCCTGAACAGCGAGTGTTCGATGACATGTTTGCGTGCAAATTTATCACCGGCCATTGAAAAGACGAACATGAGGAAGTCATGATGCCGGCCCACACCGTGACACTTGATCATGTCGGCCCATTTCGGTATCCTTTTCCTGGATATTTTCTGGATGATAAGCAGTACCACTCTCGCGCCAGATCAGTTAGTGTCTACAATCCGATGACAGACTGAACCTACTCTCATCTGAGAATAGTACGCATGCCCAATCCTGTTCAGTCCAATTGTGATGCTCACGACACCATTGCAAACGAGCAGTACGGTGCTGTCTGGTCAATGGGACACACAACAGGTCTGCATAGTCCTCCTCCCCTCAAACGTCTGGTGTGGCCGCGGTACAAAGGTAGGTCTGCGTGCGTATAAAGACCCGCCGTGTAGGGCAGCGATGCACGTTAAATCTGTCGAGAGCTGAAACGTCCTCCCGTTGGTGTGGTGTGGTAGTTAGGAGAGGGGGGTGCCAGCTCAGTTGTCGTCCACGTCACTTGACCTTGGTTCAAAATTACGTGGTCCGTCGCCAAAAGCCCTCGTGTAGCTGAACAGTGCGACGTTAATATTCAATCAATCAATCAATCAATCAATCTCAAACGTCTGGCAACAGTTTTTCGGGAGATCTGCTTTCCTGAGGCAGCAAGAAACTGATTTGCCACCTGCTGAGCTGTGGTGCGCCTGTTCCTTTTTGCTGATAGGACGATATATCTGTCTTCTGCAGGCGTCGTACTTCTAACACGACCTCCCCCGTGCCGTCTACTACACATTCCAGTAGTTTTAAATGACTTCCACAGCCGTGAAACAACACTATGAGCGATGTCGAACTCCCTTGCAACATCTGTTATTTTTCGCCCTTCTTCGATCTTTCCAATAATTCGGCCACGCATAAAATCATCTATGTGATGTCGGGAAGACATGCCAAAAATTTTAAGTTCGTCTATTAAATCTTTCCTGTAAAACTTTGACTTGAAACAACAACTGTCCACACGCGTCAAAACCTTTAAAGCTCTTATGAACGCTATCACGTGATGAGCGACGTGGAAAAAAATTTTGCATACTCATACTTCTTCTTACTAATATCCCGCACTTATTCTAATTTTCCACATTTTGCTTCCTTTCATTTTGTGGTTGCTATGGATGATAGTGTTATCCGTCCTTAGCAATTGTCCAGCAGTGTAGAATTTTGTGCAGTTTCAAGTATTTTGATATTCGTATTTGCTGCGTATCCCCACACAGGGCAAGCGCAGCGTAATATGTGTCGCAAGACGGCAGTGTAGAGAAGTACTTTATTATATAAATACATATTAGAAGTCCGGTTAATTAAGGGGTAAATTAATTTTAATGCATTCCGGAATTTATCTCGCGAGTGTAGAATATGATTTTTCCATGTGAGGTTCTTGTCTAGAATAACATCTATGTACACACTTAGTACTCTGAGACCAGTGGAGTGGTGTGGAATAGAGCGTGGGTGGTATGATTGGTTTGTGCCTTTTTGTGAATAAGACTGCAACTGTCTTATCCACGTTGATTTTGATCTTCCAGGCGTTGAAGTATTTTTTTAAGTATTAAGAAGTTTAAATCGCTCTCTAAACTTTTATTTCATGGCGGAGTTCAGACGGTGGTGTCTCTACCTCGAATACAACTTTCCTGCAACTGACATAATCCGCAAAACTCCATGGAATGCTCATTATTTATCTTATATTTGTTAATGCTGATTGACATTAAAATGAGTTAATGTTGATTGACTTAACAAAAAGAATCAATGATCGACTCACTACGTTTTATAAAATATTTTCTGGGAGTTTTAAACTCGCAAAAAATATTCTTCAACTCCTTCCCTCTCCACAAGCCAGAATATTTTGACAGATGCATTAATCTAGTCCGGCTGGGTGGCGTGATTGGTTTGTCGCTGGCTTTTTGCTCTCAAGGTTGCGGGTTCGACCCCGGCCCATGTCGGTGCATTTTCATGATGCAGAAAATCGACAGCGGCCATGTGGTATGATTATACGGCATGTAACAGATCCCTAGAATGTCCGTTTGGCTTGGATGCTCTCAGCAAAATTAAATAATGGTACCGATTCACACCGTCAGAGCTCAGGTACTTCCCTCCAGGGAGGAAACTGGTCGTCAAAATTACCTTCGGCCATTGGTAGAGAGGGCACCGTACTAAAAAGTGATACCAACTTCCGGGGGATATACTAGGTCTGCAATAGTTAATGATTAATTCGCAGCCCGTTAGAAATAAAAAAATATTAATCCATTAAAAACTGTAGTTCAATGGGGCATATGATCTCCGAAGAGGTCCTAATCTCCTATCTTTATAAATGGGAGTTGAACATTTAAAGATAGAACTTGTCATGTTAGAATACAACATTAAAATAAAATAGATTAAAAAGGTGTGTGAAAATTACAAAATAAAAATTTTCAAAAATTAAAATCAATAATTGGCTCCCTGGAAATGATGGTATAATTGCCGAAGCTTATGATATGTTTGCGTTGGATTGAATGATGTAATAAGTGAAAAACTTTTATTGAACAAAATGTGTACTTTGAAAATTACATGAATCTCTGCGTCAGCGCCGAAAACAAACTCTGAAAAACAGAGATTTAAAATCAGCATGCTTGATGATGATTGAATGCAATTAGTATGTAATTATTTATTGTATATATTTGTAAATATATAATTTTTTTTAAAAATGATTCTACTATATTACCAACATAACTACTAAAGGGTGTTTTTTTAGAGGTATAGAACTTTAAATTGCAATAAAAGAAAGATGTATTATTCGATTGACATGAATTTTTTTTATTCGAAAGATAATCTGGTAGCATTACATTTTAAATATGATTTCTGGCATACGACTGCCACGGCTGGCTTGGATGTAGTTTAATCTGGACGTCCAATTTTCGATGACTTTTTCCAACATTTGTGGCCGTATATCAGCAATAACACGGCGAATGTTGTCTTTCAAATGGTCAAGCGTTTGTGGCTTATCCGCATAGACCAATGACTTTACATAGCCCCACAGAAAATAGTCTAGCGGTGTTAAATCACAAGATCTTGGACGCCAATTCACAGGTCCAAAACGTGAAATTAGGCGGTCACCAAACGTGTCTTTCATTAAATTGATTGTGGCACGAGCTGTGTGACATGTTGCGCCGTCTTGTTGGAACCACAGCTCCTGGACATCATGATTGTTCAATTCAGGAATGAAAAAGTTAGTAATCGTGGCTCTATACCGATCACCATTGACTGTAACGTTGTGGCCTTCATCGTTTTTGAAGAAGGATTCCACCAGCCCAAAAAGCGCACCAAACAGTCAGTTTTTCTGGATGTAACGGTGTTTCGACATACACTTGTGGATTAGCTTCACTCCAAATGCGGCAGTTTTGTTTGTTGACGTAGCCATTCAACCAGAAGTGCGCTTCATAGCTAAACAAAATTCGCTTATGAAAATCGGGAGCAACGGCAATCTCGTTTTGGGCCCATTCGACGAATCTACGCCTTGCTTGATGATCGTTTTGATGAATTGCCAAACCAAACTGAGCATAAATCACTTGACAGTGTTAAATCGGTCGCCATCTTGGAAAGTAATGCCAACTTAAACTTCTATACCTGAAAAAAAACACTCTTTATACTTCCAAACAACACTGTACTTGCAGCGTAGTGTTTGGACTTAAAATGCTCTTGAAAGTTACATAGCAGCCGTTTGTGTATAATCACATAATGTTGTAGATTCACAGCAATTATTTGTAAACTAACTGCATTGCCCGGTGTTGCACAGGATTTCTCTACTTTTATAAAGTTTCCTTTTCCTTCACAAAATCAGCACTTCTAATACTCTTTTTCAAAATGACCCCCTCCTCCTTCCCTTAGCCCGGCGTTGCTCGGGCTTTTACCGAGTGTATAAATTAAAATTCCCTGTTTTGAAATTTTTTCGCTTCTTTTCTATCAGACATGTTTATTTCCCCCACGGCGTTGCACGAAAGTTTTTAATGGCATAACATATTGTCATGGAAATTCTTCTTCCCCTCTCGCTATCATATTTCTCGAGTAAGTGAACAGTGGGACTTTAATATTCATTCACTCACTTTGCAACTTTTTAGGCCCCGGAAGGGAAAATGTATCTTTTTAAAAATAGTTGTATGTTGAGAAAAGTAGAAATTTTTATAATTACAAAATTTCACAATGGTATTAAATGTTGAATTAAAATTGTGAGTATTTTTTTAAACGTTCGATACACGGGGAAAAAAGTTTCATATAATTATTTTTGTAAATGAAGAAGTTATAAAAACTTTGAATTTGATAAGTAGTTATTAAATACTTAAAATTTGAATATATTTTAAAAATTCGTAAAAAAATTTTCTCTCGGCATTTTATTTTTTAAATCGCTAACTCTAAAAGATCAAAGTATGAGTTTTTTAAAAATCATTTTCATATAAACACATCAATATTCATTTATTTTAGAAAAGAATCTTAAAATATGTAAAGTATCGTTGTTTTGTAAAAAAAGGGGGAACACTCTATTGGGACGAAATAAATTATCTTTCCAATTACAAAATTGCTGGCGAAGTTATTAAATGCGCAAATAAAATGTAGAGTATTTTTAAAAAATCACAAAAATTAAGCAATGATGTTGTTTCGAACCCAGGTACAAACGCAAGAGCTCTGAAGTAATGGTTTGCTAGAGCAGCGGTGCCGTTCTTTCGCGGTCGTAACATCACGATGGATGACGTCACAGAAAAGACGGCTGTCTGTTAATGTTGATCGAGTGGTTTCCTTGGATAGCGGTCTGCTGTACTTACGTCCGTAGCTGTAAACAATCTTAAAATGGATGATTTAGATGTAGCATTGTTATTGTATTTGGAAGATGAGCAATCATCATCAGAAGAAAATCGTTCTGAAGAAAGCGAATTATTTAAGAATAGATCTTCTGAAGGAGCTTTCCAAATTTTAGTGTGTCGCCATCTCCACTGCAATGACGAAAAGTTCAGACAATACTTTCGCTTGACGCCAGTATTGTTTGATTATGTGCTAAATAACATACGGGATGAATTAACATCCAAACCGTACAACAGGCACAAAAAGCCTATACGCCCAGAAGAAAAGCTATGCATTCTTGTGAGGTAAGTTCAATTAATCAAGATGTAATATTTTCTGTGTTGTATTGATATATATATAGGTATCCTCCAGGGAAAATTGATGTAAAAAATTGAACATTGTTCAGGACACTTAAAGCACAAATGGTGCTAAAAACGAGCAAAATGTTGGATTTCGGTGTGGTTTGCGCGAAAAGTATTCCCTTGCTGACTAATTTGTTCAAAACAAATTTTGACATTGTTGCCAAATTTAAAACCAGAGGTGCTTCAGACAAGTAAAAAAGGCATTTCCGATCGACCTTTCCTATAGTCCGAGTCATCTAGGTGTACTCTTCCACCAACGAGGTCGAGTACACCTAGACGACTCGGAATAACATAAAAAAGGTGGTCCGGAAATGCCTTCCTGAAGCAGTAATACCATCGAAAGCCTAATACGTAGCCCAGGAATTGCAAGTGTCGTGGCAGTGAATAAAGCGAGCAGGGTTCTCGGCGAAAATTTTAGCGAGAGAGTGTTAAAGGCAGAATATGCAAAATTCCCCGTCGCGAGTTGAATTAGCCGCCAGAGGGACAGAACGATAAGAAGGAGTCCGCTGGAAGGAAGCTTTATTTCCATCGCACACAGACTGGCTGTTCGATGACAGAGTACACGAACGCAGAGAAAGCAGATATGATTCTGGTGCACGGGGCCACAGATTGCAACGGTCGAGCCACTCAGAGGTTGTACGCCGAAAAGCATCCTGTCAGGCGGACTCCTGCCCATACCATGTTTGCTCGCCTACACCAGCAATTATGTGGGACCGGTTCATTCCAGAAGGCAGCACGTACCGAATTGAACGAGGAAATTGTACTAGATATGGTAGAGACCACTCCCAGTTTAAGTACACGAGGTATCGCCAATGAAATCGGGATTTCATACAGTAGCGTTTGGAGGATTCTCGATGATAGTGCCCTGCATCCATTTCACTACCAGTACGTCCAGTCACTAAAAAGAATGTGACATTGCACCTCGTCAGGCCTTTCCACAGTGGTACTTGCAGCAACGAATTGCAAATCCCTTTTTGAAGCATCCGTGTTGTTCACAGATGAGGCGTCTTTTTTCGAGAGAGGGTATTTTCAACACCCATAACAGCCATTCGTGGGCAGCAGCGAACCCACATGTAACACGTACTCGGGCTGCACAGGATCGTTTCCTGGTTAACGTATGGGCTGACATTCTAGGGGATCATCTAATAGGACCCTACATTCTGCCTGGTCACCTGACTGGTCCACGCTACCTGATATTCTTGGAACAAGTTTTGCCAAAGTTATTGGACAGAGAGCACACTTTACCGCTGCGACTCGTACTTCCATGTGGTTCCAGCAAGATGGAGCCCCCGCACATTTCAGTATTTCTGTTCGGAATCACTTGGATGCAGTATGTGGTGAACGATGGATTGGCCGTGGAGGTCCAGTGCATTGATTTCTCCGATCGCCAGACCTTTCCTGTCTGGATTATTTCTTCTGGGGGCAAATGAAATCGTTGGTGTACGAAACACACGTAAACAGCGCCGAGGAACTTGTAGCACGCATCAGTGCGCAGCCGGGGAAATACGAAACAGTCCAGAAATGTTATCGAATGTTCGACGCTCCATGAAGCGAAGATGTGAAGCCTGCATCACATGCGACGGGCGTCAGTTCGAACACCTCCTTTGACAGCAGTTTTCCTTCTTTTCTTTACTTTTTCTTTTATGATTATGCATAGCAGTTAGTAAACAGCTTTTTCCTCCTATTTTGAATCTTTCCTTGTGTTTTACTTCTTGTAATTTGGTACTTGTGTTTTTTACCCCTCTTTACTAAAATCTTTTTGCTATAAAAATTACTTTTTGCAACACAGACCAACTCGAATCTCATTTAGGAGGAAAAATTGCTAGTAATTATTCGGCTTACAACCAACCACAAAATTATCCAAATGAGTTTCCAAGTTGCAATGTCTGAAAGCGCCCTCTGGCTTTGATTAATGGCTACCAAGTCAAAATTTATTTTGAACAAATTAGTCAGTAACGGAATGCTTTTCGTGCAAACCGCACCGAAATCCAACATTTTGCTCGTTTTTAGCACCGTTTGTGCTTTAAGTTCCCTGAACAATGTTCGATTTTTACATCAATTTTCCCCGGAGGATACCAAATCTGGTATCAAAATTTAAGTTAAAGTTTCAACTTATGAAAGCCATCAAAAAACTTTAAAAATATTGAAAATTTTTTTTTTTTTCCTAGCGTTCCAAAGTCTAAAGCGCCCTCTAGCGATGCTTTAGCAGCAATATTGTTCAGAATTTTTTATGAAATAATAAATAATAACAATAATTTTGACCAAAACCCAAAGCATTTCGATAATTTTTCCCGTTTTTAAGACCAGTTGAAGTTTTGCACCCTAAATTTTGACGGTGCGTGGAGCCTTAGGAAAGCATTTCCGACCCAGCATTGCCTATATACTTCGAGTCGTCTTGTTGTCCCCTACCTCTCCTAGAAGTTTGTAACATCTTAGCTGAAACACCCTGTATATATATATATATATATATATATATATATATATATATATATATATATATATATATATATATTTAATGTCATTTTAAATCACAGTTTTATAGTTTGTAGCAAGTTTTCAATAAAGAAATGTTTTTAATCAGCACATATTTAAATACTAAATAAGGAAAGATAAGTGAAAATTAAATAATTTTTATAATCTATTATAAGTCTAGTTATAGTATTAAGTTAAATATATTTAAAGAAATAGATAAAATAAAAAAACTAATTTGTACTTAATGTACATACATTTAAAACTCAATTTAAATTATTTTATTAATTTTGGAAAAATAAATGACAAAAAATGATATTTTTATTTAGTATAATGTCACATAACTTTGATTTTATTTATTTCAGACACTTGGCCACGGGTGAGTCATTTCGTTCACTTGCCTTCCAGTATCGAGTGAGTCATTCATGGATAAGTGTGATCCTACGAGAAGTAGTTGAGGCCATTATAAAAAGAATGTTTCACGTAGTATTGCCAACACCAACAATGGGTCAATTTCAAAAAGTTGCACAGCAATATTCTACAAAATAGAATTTTCTCAATTGTATTGGAGCAATTGATGGGAAACATATAAGAATCAAAACTCCAAAAAACAGTGGATCACTGTTCTACAACTACCATTCAATGGTGATGTTGGCAGTTGTTGATGCCGACTGTAAATTCACAGCTGTTGATGTCGGTTCCTATGGTAGAGAAGGAGATGCAGGCATTTTTCTGAAGAGGGAAATAAGGCGAAGAATAAAAAATAGTACATTCAACGTACCACCATCAAAAGCCCTACTGGAACAGACACTTTTATACCTCGTGTCATTTTGTTGGGGATGAAGCCTTTGCGCTACATCAAAATTTGATGAAGCCATATCCAAGGCAACAGTCACTGCATGATGCTTCAAAAGCAATTTATAATTATCGGTTGTCTCGAGCTAGACGGACAACCGAAAATGCTTTTGGAATATTATGCAGTTATTTCAGGCTTTTTTTCGTCCAATTTCAACTGCTCCAGAAACAACAGAAAAAATTATAATATGTGCCTGCATACTGCACAACATTTTGCATCAGACAAAAGTGCTTGCTCCAGGTCAAATCCATATTGACAGTACACTCCCATTACCGGTTGAAAATTTCCTCCCCTTAACTGAACATAATGTCCGTGGTACAACAAATCACACGCAAATCAGGGAAATGTTTAAAAATTATTTCAATGGCCCAGGAGCAGTTGAATGGCAGAAAAATTATGCTAAGCAACATTGTGTTTTCCTTACATATTTTTTAAAAATTGAATGTATTTTTTATATTGAACATATTTTTTTGTATATATTGAACATACTTTTTTTATATTGTACCTATATATTGAACATATCTTTTTTATATTTTATACACATTTTTTATGCAGTAGAACCTGTTTTTGTGTAGTCCTTTTGTGAAGGTCTCCTAGGACCTCACTTTGAGAACGAGAATAAATAGGAGTCATGTAAGAACCAGTAGCCATTTTTATAAAAAAACTTTCT
>BMAU01005334.1:0-10612 GCA_019973935.1 Trichonephila clavipes | reverse complement strand
ACAGGGGTGTTAACAATGTTTCGAGAGCACAAAAATACAAACAATTTTCGACTACAAATAATTCTTTTTGAGATTAAAATGAAATAATTTGATTCTTTCACATTTTTTATAAAGGTTTAAAGTTTCAAAAAAGTATAAAAATATCTAAAATATAATCATAATTTTAAAAATAATAAGCACATAAAAATAAGAAAATGTTTTGTAAGAAACAAATAGTAAATTTTACGACGCGCATGATATTTTCTGCAATAATCATTCTAATTACTAGCAATAAGTTGATTTATAAATTCAAATATATCCTTATTACATGCTAGCTTATCTTATATAAATAAAATAAAAAATAATATTTTTAAAAATAAAAAATACATTTTTTAAATTTTTTTTAAAAAATTCAATTTTTGTTGAAATATTTCAAAACATTAAAAATTTATAATACTATAAATAGCTAGGATTTGAAGATTATGATAGAATTTATAATTCTGTAAAGTTTTATGCATCAAAGTATGATAGTTTTTGAAACGCAATGCGCGTAATTGAAAAAAACACAAACTGAGAAAGGGCTTTAAAGTTTTAAAATTGAATTTGAGAAAATAAATCTTAAAACTTACACACTAAAATGCTCGCTCCAGGATTGTAACATTTACCTTCCTGTTCCTGAAACAGCTCAATTTCTTTACTCTTTTTAATTTTCTTGGCTCTGCGAGCTTCAAAAGATGACTGTAGACACCTCTGTCGTGACGTAAAGATTCGACGATTGTCACGTTCAGCCAGGGACACACAAACATTTCTGTTAATTTTCAAGCCAAATTTCTCTAAAATAGAAATAAGTATTTGATTTCCATCATTAAAAACACTGGTTGCTAGATTTGCAGCAATCTCTGCAATCTGAAGACTAGAACCAATCGTCTTAGGACAAAATTTCCAAATTAATGAATTTAAACTTTCATTAGATTCTGTGTCTTACCTCCTAAACATTTCTTCAGGAGTGCCGGATGAGATAAGTCTGCAAATACAGGCTTAATTACATCTCGAACAGCTTTAGCAACTGAGGGTTTGTGTTTATAATTTTGTAAATTATTATTAATTGCGGCATTATACTTACACCATGTATTTGGATTTGTAGGACAAAACCAGTGCATCGGTTCATCATCAGTGCTGCAAGAATGACCCCAAACAGCCCAAATGGCTTTCCGCATTTCCTTAACACTAGTAGAATTGCATCGAATAGCATTACCATAGTAATGCGCAAGTTTATCAATTAAACTATCAGTTAACCTACCTTTACCGCCAATAGTTTTACCATCAGATAATTTCTTTTTACTATATACTAATTTAAGCTTCCTAAGTCTTGTACCCATTCTCTTTTGCACATGGCCTACACATTCTATTTTCTGAATAAGATGGTCATCGCCGTATGGCTTGTTTTCAGAAAGGGCATTGAATGTTTTTGTGTCGCCATCTCCTATGTAGTTCGAATATTTCAGGTTGTGAAGCTTTTCTGATCGATTAAAAATCCTCAACATCCCGTCAACCTCCATTTTACCAGCAGAGCCAGAATAATTTTTTCTACATGAAAGCTTATGCGCTCTTTGCCATTTATTGCCGAACAAACTACTTTCAAAACTCAACCAGGAAGGCCACTGATTGAATTGGATCTCTGAAAAAGACTTTTAGGAATTGGATGATACTGGCTAGAATTGACTTTTAGATTGGCTCTAAAAACCAGAGTATCGCTTTGAGCTCTTTTAGAGCCTCACGCAAACTTCTGCCTTCTTGATTTACCTAAATCAAAAAAAAAAAAAAATACCATGACTGAAATTTTGGATTTGACCCCGGCTATGGACTTGGATACTGAATTGACTAATGGAATGAATAACAATGACGATCGACACCCTATGGAAAATGAACCGCCTTTACCTCAAGATGACTCCCGCCCCGGAACTCCACACCTCACCAACTGTGAGCAAATGAAGATACTGGCAAGAAACATCAAATACTACACTATCACCATCGAGAACATCAAGGCTAACATAAGATCCCTCAAGCTTCATGGATTAAACGATGAAGACTGCCATATCATGAAAGAACACCTCCAAAGACTCGACAACTACACCGCCCTCAACACACTAACGGTAAGTGAGTTTTCCTCTCTTCCCAGCTGTGATAACCCCGGTTGTGCAGAACACCACACTCCTTTAAATACTCCCACCAAAAATAATGATAACGAATTTCCTACTCTACCGAAAACTGCCTCACTCAAAAGAAAAGACAATGAATCTAAATTTAATTCCCCACCCAACCGTAAACTTTCTAAAACCAAAATACCCACTGGCTACTGATCAAAATTTTAAAATCAATCTCTCCAACAAATTCAACGCCCTCGAAATTCATGACTCTGAAATCGATCCCGTAGAAGGAACCTCGACCGCAACGTCTGTCAACAATGTTAACGCTGTAAATAACAAGAAAAAACCCACAACCAATGCCACCGTTAATAAATCAGCCGATCTCACGAAGAACCTCCCCCCACCAATAATGCTAAAAATAACTTTAGACTTCCGAGCAAAAATGAGAGTGATAAACAACTTCATGCCAAAAATTCGTAGCAAAATGACCGGAGAATATTTTAAATTATATTGCGACACACACGATCAATACCATGAACTTTTGCATTTCTCAAAAAAATCCAATACCAATTCTACTCTATTAAACTTAAAGCAGAAAGACCTATAAAGGTAGTAATTAAAGGACTACCCAAAAAAGCAAAACCTGAAGATATAGAAAAAAAAAGACCTAATCGATCTGGGATTCACCGTTGATCGGGTTTCCCAGCTAATTGGAAAAAATAACTAATCAACCACTCCCAGTATTCTTGGTATCCTTACCAAGAAACATGACCAACGCTAATATTTTTAAGCTAGATAAACTTTCATTTTTAAACGTTACAGTAGAGGGCTACGATAGCAAAGGGGTGACCAATGCTATAAATGCCAACAATTCAATCACACGGCAAGCAATTGCCATATAAAACCTAAATGTCTTAAATGTGGAACCCCATCAAACAAGTGAATGCGAGATCGATAAGGTCGAAACTATGTACTGCGTGAATTGTGAAGCTTATGGCCACATGGCCAATTACTCAAAATGTCCACTATACCCCAAACCACGCAAAGGAGCAACAATAAAACCAAACTACACTACAATAGTTAACAGTCTAGTCCGCCCAAACGTATCTTTTGCGCAAGCAGCAGCCCAACAGGAAAAGAATAAGAATACCGCTCCCACCCCCCAACAGATGGCGCCACGAATCGGTCAGGTTCCTTCTACAATAACAGCACAAACTCAGGCCGCAACAACTCACATTGCAAAGCAACAAAAAACCAGTAATGCTAAAAACGAATGTATGGGTCTCATAACCCAAACACTAACTCAAACTATTCAAGCTCTATCACTACTTGTTCAACAAATTACTAGTATAGACTTCTCATCTAACACCCCTCAACCATCCAATGCCAATAAAAATAAATCTCAACGAAAGAAGGAAATACGCGCCTTAGTAGAGGCTCTTCTAGATGACTACGATGAATAGACACCAAATAAGCGGCCTGAGTTTGTGTTCTTGGAACGCAAACGGCCTTCTAAGCAAAATCTCAGAATTAAAATTTTTATAGAGAAGTACGATCCCGACATCTTACTAATCCAAGAAACACGTTTGAGACCCACCCTCAACATAAACATTTCAAATTATACATGTTACAGGAACGACCGCATCTCGAACGGAACTACTCCTACTCTCCCGGTGGTACAATAATTTTTATTAAAAATCTATTCCGCATTTCTCCCCCATCCCCCACTCTGCATCATATAGAAGCTACCACCGTAACTATTACTCCCCGAATATTAGCAACTTCTCAATTACTTGTATTTATATTCCCCTAGATCTGATAAAACTTATTCACTGTTGATATTGAGGCTCTCATTCAGGCCAACAGTAACTGTGTGATTTTTGGCGATTTTAACGCCACACACAGTGCATGGAATTGCTCCAAAACTCTCCCAGAGGCATTCGATTAAAAGACTTCACTGACGACAATAACCTAGAAATTGCTTTTCCCAACTCTCCAACCAGATATGGATACAACTCCTCGAATACTCTTTGATTTCGCAATAATTAGTAACTTCAACTACCCCTACAATATTGTATCCATAAACGACCTTTCGTCAGACCATAACCCTGTCATGTTAAACTTTAATATTGCTACCCCCATCCATAAAGATAATCCTAGAGCAATTACCACCTGTTGGTCTGCTTTCAGAAAAAATCTCAAAAATGAAATTAAACTCTTCGACTATGCTAAAATCAACAGTGAATCTACGTTAGAAGAAAAAGTAACAAAGTTCGCGGATGCGGTTAGCTCCGCCCACAACTTAGCTTCCAAGCCAATTAAAAACACCCGACACAGCTACACGCCACAACACATCAACTATCTAATAACTTGTAAAATAGGGCCAGGAAATTATACCAACAGACACTAAATCCACTACACAAAACTGAAGCCAACAGACTTCAAAAATTAATTAAAAGAAATCAGGACACGCACAAAACACTTGGAACGCCAAACTCGAATCACTTGAAACCCAAGATAACAGTCTCTGGCGCATGCAAAAATACTTTCGCAAAAAACGCTCAGACATTCCAAATTTAACCGGACCCAATGGCATCGCTAGCAACGATGAACAGAAGGCCAACTTAATTGCAAACACTTTCATAGACAATTACACGGAAAATAAAAGACCAGGGAAGCACACTACCAACATAGACTCTGACGTCACTAATACACTAACAAGATTTTCTCTACTCCACCTTCATCTCCTATCTCTCCCACAGACCCAGACGAGATCTGTGACTATATGAAAAAAAAAAAAAACTCCAAAGCACCTGGAATCGATAATATTACCAATAAAATGATTAAAAACTTTCCTTTTAAAATTATCTTAATCTTTACCTACATTATTAATAAAATTTTATTACTCAGGCACTTTCCAACTGAATGGAAAGTTGCAATTGTTTTTCAATTCACAAGCCTGGAAAAACAAAATTCTCAGATGCCTACCGGCCAATCTCTCTATTATCTTCGCTCAGCAAAATTGCTGAGCACATAATTTTAAATAGAATCAAAAATCACATCTATAGCACTAACTTTTAAACCCTAACTAGTTTGGATTCACCCAACAACTTTCTACTTACCACCCGCTACTCAGATTAACGGAAAATTTCAGGATTTCAGAGAGGCAGGACCACTGGTGCTGTCTTCCTGGATATCCAAAAGGCATTTGACCGTGTCTGGATAGACGGACTCATTTATAAACTTATTACGTATAATTTTTCCACCTGCTATTATTCATATTCTGTACTCATACCTCACTAACAGGAAATACAAAGTCAGAGTGAACGACACGCTCTCAATTACACACCGCGTCAACATTGGGGTAACACAGGGTTCCCTTTTGGGACCTGTGTTATTCAACATTTACGTTAATGATATACCTTCACACCCACGCACTATGATTAATCTATATGCTGATGACACTGCGATCTCAGCCACTTACAAAAATACAAAATCAGTCACAATTGCACTAAACAAACACCTGGCCCTACTCGAAAAATACTTCAATGACTGGAAAATTAAAATCAACGTGGATAAAACCGTTGCGGTGTTATTCACTAAAGCTCGCAAACCAATTGCGCCGCCCACTCTATATTCCACACCACTACGCTGGTCTCAAACAACCAAGTACCTTGGAATTACTTTTGACAAAACCCTCACATGGAAGCCTCATATTCTTTATGCGCGCGATAAATTCCGGATCGCATTAAAGAAACTCTACCCCTTAATTTGCCGGAATTCCAATATGTATCTATACAATAAGGTACTTCTCTATACGGCCGTTTTGCGTCCAATTCTGAGCTACGGATGTCCCATATGGGGCTACGCAGCTAATACAAACATAAAAATCCTAGAAACAGCACAAAATTCTATCATCCGATGTATCGTAAGAGCATGCAGATACAACTCAAACGAAAATATTTACAGAGCCATCAAAATACCTCCTTTTAAAAACATATACAAGACTTAGCCAAAAATTTTTATGACAATCTCCCCAACATCAATAATACCAACATCATCAATCTAGAAAATTACACCCTCTGGATACTCAAAAAGACCTAGGAGAATTCTCCTAGACTCCTACAATCCGCCTTAATTTATTTAAATGTTCATTCACCAATCGGCGAATGAACCCCCTCTTACTAAATTTTAATCTACTTTTCTTTAAATTTTCATTAAACTCTAATTTACTCTAAACTCCCATCAATCCTTATTTCAATGCATCTATCAGGAAATATTCAATCTTTCCCCCACTACTTTCTGTACAACCTTCGGCACAGCCATTAGAGAGGATTCTCACTTTCTGCTAACATCCAATAGAAGTGCCCTCTTTCACACAACTGGATCGACAACGACAGAATGCCATCCATCAAGACTGACAGCCCGCTCCTCTACGAGATGACGTCACTCCTCCGGACAAGCGCTTCACCTCCGATGTCACCCCATCAATCATCATGCTCCAACCACACTGATAAGGAAAGCACGGCTCCTCGCGAGCCACAACGAACTCTCAAGACTCTCTACTATTTCACCCAAGACAGCAAACGAACTCATGATTAAACATTTTGAACATTTCGGACAATAGATTTTTAAGAACAATAGTGAACTATAATTACATTATGTGCATTAGAATTTCCAACTACCACTTTTTAATGATTCAACTACTTTCGATATGGGACGGCGGATTTCATAAAATCCAGTTTCCCAAAGACCCCCCCAACTTCTTCTTTGCCATTTATTGTACTTGATACCAAACTTTACCCCTTTATAACTGTCGCATCCTTTGCAAAATGAGGACAACACTTCCCTATCCAAAACCTTACCTGTTTCAGCCCCTATTACAGTACATACTCCAATCAACGATGAATGTCCTCTTGTTTTCCAGGTACCATCACCACTTACCGTTAAAAGGTTATCAGGTGACGAAGAATTTTCTTCGACAGCTGCCCTTTTCATGCTTTCTTCAGCGACTTCCTTCATAACACGTGAAAGTTTATTATTAGTAACATCATATGATTTTTGTTCAACAGGATTAGGAAGACTCATTACAGCACAAAAGGTTTTTAATGACTCTAAACCTTGGCCTATGCATCTCATTGCTAAAATAGATCTTCTGTTAATTTCTGGAGCATTATTTTTATTCCCAGTGTTTTCACAGCTTGAAAAGTACAAACACTCCCACAGTTTTTACAACGTATTTCAAAAATTCGAACATAAACCACGAGTGGACTTTTCATTAATTGTTAATGGTTTATGACATTTTAAACAACATGATACTGATAAAATAGAGCGAAAAGTTGAAATAAAATCAAAAAATACGATATCCTCTGAAGTTTTCACTTACCTTAACAATATTTGACTTTAATGAAGTCTGAATTCCTGAGATTTTATTACTGGAAGCACACTTACTTGTGTCTTTCCTTTCTGCAACATGTGTATGAGAACATACCTTCATGAATTGATTCCCTCTAAATCTTCTTTTCTTGGGACGTTTGCCTGAAGGTCTACGATGAGTATTTTCCATTTCAATCGAGAATTTTCAATTTTGATAAACGGTTTTAAACAACGCTGTTTTGAATTTCGATAAGCAAACAACGTGCTAGGATTACCAAAACAGAATCAAAACACTTTAAAAAGCATGTGTTGAGTTGCAAGCTTCCTTCTCAATTAAGTAAGTGTTTAAAATATTTCATGAGGCTTTTTAAAAACAGAAAAATAAAACGTATGCGGAAATCAAGAATAAGTGGGTGTGGCATGTAGCCATTTAAACATTGTTATTACTAAATTGCTGTTTGGAATTTTTCGAATAACTTTCGAAGTTTTTGTAGTACTATCACGTGGTTGGTATCAAAATGTTCAAAAGAAAATGAGGAACAACATATATTTTTTTCGAAAATTCGAAAAAAAAAGAAGATTAACACCCCTGTGACCCCTTAACGATACACTTATAAAATAAAACAAGAGCTATTTGCGAAGGACGCGTGACATGCGGTGTAATGATGAGGACGACGCATGAGTTCGCACTCCAGAGTGAAATATTGGGAAAAAAAACTTCCTTTTCAGACCTTTGAGGAACGTGAAGATATTCAGAGATGCTAGTCTAAAACTCAATGTCAGATTCATTAACAGTGGAGATAGAAAAATTAGAACTTTTAACCCTTATCTGCCGACAGTACTTATAAGTACCACTCACTTTAAAATTACAAAGAATAATCATTTTTACGAATACTCTGACGATACTTAGCAGGAATGTTCTTTTAAATCTACTCTTCCAAGATATGTGACAGCAGGGGTTCTATGATGAGTACTTTAGTAAGGAAGGCGAATTGTTTTGTAGCAGAAATTGCATTTCCAGCGGATTGCGAAGATCGTCATTTTTGTTCAGAAAAAATAGTTAATGTCAAAAGGTAAATATCTTATTTTTTTGTATGTTAAAGGAGACTTAGAAAACGATTTGAGTATTTACTTTAAATGAACAGCATGTATAATTAATTTTGCAGTTAAATATCTTGTGAAGGGGCTTTATCGCGCATTCTAACTAAAAAACCTCTTGGAAAATCTTTGGGGCCAAAATGGCAATTCTTTCCAACATACCCAAGAATAGAACGTGATTATGCCGGTTTGGAATGTGTATAATTGGAGCTTTATTATTCGCGTGGGGGGCTCTATGAGGAGGTCTAATAGTGCTAGCGAAGTTCTAAGAAGGAGAGTTCGAAGTGAGTTCGAAGCCAGAACGTCCATTTGCCGGAGCAAATTGGATCAAGGATTATATTGACGATATAAGGTAGGTGCCCACCGTGGATTAGCGGTAAGAAAGATTAGATTAAACTTTAATACTAGAGCGGATTCTATTAAAGTCAGGGAATCACACATCTATAAAAACAGATTCTATGGTTCATTGCGCTATTTGTTAGAATTATAGATTATGTCTCCTCACTCCTGATCATTCGCCTCCTAAACTTGTGTTGCTTTGCTGAATATAAATTGGGATAACAGTAAATTAATTTTAGTATGGAATCTCTGAGAGATCAATCTTTTATCATTGGGGGACGTAAGTGCGGCAGAATGCTTATTTGAAAATGGACAAACAGTGATTTCGGTTGTCGTATACATTTCTTCGAATCAAACGGTTAAAAAAAAGTGTGTGTGCTTTTGACCACACGATAGAAGTGATAACTTCAAATTTTGTAATGTTATTTCAGGGATTAGTTAGGTGAATAAAAAAACAAGGGGATATTATATTAGTGTTATCATATAAAATTATTTATTCATATGTGTGTACACGTAAAATAATATTTTTTGCTAAATATACATATTTGTTAATTAATTGTATTCTAAGAAACAAACAATGGGTTTATGGCAGCTGTGAAATAGGTTATAAATACTTTATAGATTCAAAAAATTATCTAAAAAAACTCCGTCAAGCGTTGTTCCGTACTTTTTCGTGATTTCATTTGGATCATTGTTTTCCTTGTTTGAGTTGGGCTAGGAAAATTTATGCCCTGAGAGGAACAGGGCATGACAGCTTTTTGATGACGTGACGAAAGGAAGGAATACTGCACTACTCGCAGTCGTTGTCAATAATATAAAGCTTATGACATTTATTCCTTTTTAGGTCATAGACTAATATTTCCACATTTATATTAATTTTTTTTTATAATTCTCACTTAAAATATTTTCAGATAAAAGTTATGTAATAATACTTTAGAAGGATGTTTAATATTTTACCGGAAAAAGGGACAAATATCACTCATGAAAGGCTCATAAGAATATAAGAAACGTCTAAGAAAAAACTGACTCAATGTTAAATAACTTACATCAGATAAAATAAAAAATTCCTGTTTACACTAATAATTAATCTTTATAAAACTGTTCTTACATAGAAAAGCGTGTTTTTAGAAGACGTATTCAAGCAAAGAAATCCATTATTGAAGCATTTTAATTAACATAAAATTACTATAAAAGTGCATTGGAATATATATAAATATAGACAAAAGTCTTAAAATTAGCTGATGTGAAACGGAAAATTTACAAATTTTTTTTAAAAAAGATTTCATTAAGCTGAACATTATTTTCACTGCCACCTTTGTAAAGGAAGCAAATAATAAACATATGTTTTGGTTTTACCTTAATATGATAAAAATATTTGTACATTTTTTTAAGTCTTAAGGGAAAATACAAAATAAATCAAAAGTAAAATAATAATTACCGTTTAAAGTTTTAAAAAAATGAAGAACAATTTGTGACAAATCTAAACGGAACTTTATCACTAACCTTCTGAGACGCCTTTTTTAGGGAAATTTAATTCCCCTACCTATTTCCAATCAGCTCCAAAAAGAGGACAGGGATTCCTTATTATATGCAGATTAGATAAAGTATTTAAGTCAAACGGAATAGTAAAGTAAGAAGCAGTAGGAGAGAGAGATTGAAGCAGGAAGATATAA